>OMLB01010997.1:610-19613 GCA_900302555.1 Myripristis jacobus | reverse complement strand
AGCCCAAACATCAGCCCAAGGGGTTCCAGCCTTGTGTGTGTGTGTGTGTGCGTGTGTGCGGGCGTGCGTGCGTGCGTGCGTGCGTGCGTGCGTGAGTGCGTGCGTGCGCGCGTGCGTGCGTGCGTGCGTGCGTGCGTGCGTGCGTGCGTGCGTGTGTGTGTGTGGATAGGTTTACAATGCTGTAACTGTGTGTATTCAGTCAGAAGACCAAACGGCACCCTGTGATAGAGGAGCTAAAGCAGATTAGCTCAAGGACAGAGAGGCAGAGTGCAGCATTAAGCTAAAAGCGTGGCAGGACGCTGCTGCAGGAAGGACAGGCAGCCCCGCAGAGGGCCAGAGGGAAGTTCTGTGAAAGTCACCAGTGTTAGACTGGATGATATGACTCAGGCCACTGATACTGGGATCTGCCCAGTGTTTTCAAAGTGGGGTCCGGGGACCCCCAGGGGACCTTGAAGGTCATCGACGGGTCCTCGGTAAAATGCAGAATAATCTAATTTCATTTCAATTTAGATACACGTGAAAGGCGTCCGAATGCACACAAGAAATCTGACCTTTAACTTAATAATATTAATAATTAAGAATACTGTTTCCTTGTTATGACAAAAATGTTTTTGGTAGTTTTCTGGTAATTTTCTTGCAGTGATTATTTTAACATTATGTTTAAATCTCACCTCTTTGAATTTATATAAAAAGTACGACATCTAGACATTTTCATAATTAACACAAACCAAAGAATCTTTTCATTTCAGAGACCTGACAGCAAAATCACCTCGAGTGAGGGTCCAGGGCTTAATGAGATTCAACTGTGGGGCCCAGAACATGACAAAGGTTGAAAACCCCTGGAATAAAATGCCTTTTGAAGTCCTGTGGCAGACACTTTCTGCTTGAATCCTGAAGATGGAGACAAGACGTGAAGTTTGTCTGAGGTTTGATGATTTGAGGTTCCTGTCTCTGGTGGCCTTTCAGGCAATGATGTAAACTTCCTGTTTGTTGCAGGATGTTAATAAGTCAGTGCACGCTCCTTCCTTATAGCAACTGTCAGAAGTCCCATCTGTCACCTCATCAGCCTGCAAACGTTTCATTAATACAGGCACTAGCTAGCACCAGTCTGAAAGCTGCAGGTATGAAGCGTCACAGACCAGATAGGTTGATGAACTTGAGCATTTCACGTCACCTTGCAGGGTATCTGGACACTGAAGTTCAAATTTTTCAAACACTTGCATCTCGTTGCCATAAGTGGCCGCCAAAGTGCAAAGTTGCCGAGTGTAGCTTTAATGACATAAGAAAGATGACTGCGGTGGTAATTTTCCTCGTCTCTCCTCTTTTCACAGATGCATTGAGTCCGCTTCATATCAGCACCCCCAGAGGGTGGCAGGGTCTTCCAAGTCCCAAACTCCCACCTGTCTGAGATAAAGACGCCCGTCTTGACTGCCACCTCCAGCTGCCACCCACGCCAGCTGCCACCTTCATGCTCCTGGCACCTGACAGCTCATTCTGACAAACTGCTGCAGAGCTCGAGGAAGTGACGTTTTTCCAGCATGGAGGGCGTAGCCGTGGATAACCTCATAGACTTTGACATGCCTTCACAGGCCGCAGTGCCCTCCGGGGGTGACGGAGGCCAACACCAGGGCGATACAGACATTTTTTCTGCGGATGCAGCGTCCTCCATGGGGGCCCACCAGGAGCCCCTGCTGCCAGAGCCCATGGCGCCCACCAACCCCAGCCCGCACCACCACTACCATCAGCAGGGGGGCGAGGCCGGCGAAAACGACAGCGACGCAACCGAATCGGCTGACAGCGAGAATGACATGGACCCGCCCTCCCATAGGTGGGAGCTGCGACGGTCGTCCTCCTCGTCCAATCACAGCGGGGAGGATGGAGATGCTGAGACGGTGGAGCGGCGGGAGTTCATGAAGGCTTATGTAGAGAAGGTTTTCCACGGAAAGTAAGGAAAAGTTTGTTTTGCACCTTTGTGTGCGCTTAAAACATATGATGCATGATCAGAAAATCATATGAAAACAGTAAACCTGCCTAGAAAAACTACTGCATGTGAAAAGCACAGCATGTGTTGCTCAATCAAGTATACTGATGGAAGAATATTCAATAATTATCCAGAATTGCAAAAGCAGATTTTCTCTCTATCCGATCATATTTATGGAAGTAAGTAGCCGACCTGTAAACACCTGCGCATCACAAAAAAGTGTGTGTTTTTGTTTGCTGTAGATCATGTTTGCCAATATCATTTTTGTACACTTGTACCTTCACATGAAGCATGATCTTAAAATTGGGCTTGTACTCAGAGATTTGAGATTTTTGGAACTTTTTTCAGTTCATTAAAACTATAAATTCAGCTCTGTTTTTGCAGCGATGACAGTCTCTTAAAACATCAAGTTCCTGTTTTGCTGCCGGACACTGACAGTCTTTGGTCCAAAGTTCAGTTGAGCGCAATGAATTTCTGTTTTTTGAAAAATCACTCCAATAAATCAGTACATAAGTACATAAACGCAGTGGTAAGTTGTTGGTTTTTTTTCCTCGCTGTCTTTACAGGGAGGACTTTGACCAGGAAGAGAAGGCTCGGTTTGGAGAGCTGTGCAGCGGAGAGAATGGCAAGGGCAGGGAGTGGTTTGCCAAATATGTCAGCGCACAGGTGAATATATGGGGAAGTGATGAGATGGTAGATTGTTGACGTTAGAGGGAAATGCCATCCAGCCACGTGACACGCAACCTTTAGAGGAAACATCGCCTCTGTTCCCAACATGCTGAACAAAGAATACGGATTTTTTGTGTGCTATCAGATGTAGATGCTTTATAAAAGACTGGTGTGCGGTAAGAGATGGCGTAGCACTTAAAGGGCAACACCACTGAATTTCCATCACTGAAACGCAGTATATTACAGTACACCAGTTATAGCTCTTTAAAGAACGAACTGGGAAAAAATAGAACAAGGGTACTGCAAGTACTCAGAATGGTTGCCTGAGGACAGAGTTACATTTTCTGCCGTCAGACTCATGCGGCTGCCGTGATTTAAAGCCAAATGGTATGTTCAGATACACACAGCCCATATCCATAAAGTGAGTCTTTTATCCACTGCCAATCTGCTTTGTAGATTTTGGAGAAAATTCTTCATGTTCATAAATGCATTTGGGACTGTTCATACTGTTAAATTAACAAGATTTTCATTTTGGGATTAGTTGTTCTAGTGGTTTACATTCTCATAATAATAATTAGATCAAATACTGTTGTAAGTTTTAAGTATTATTTGAATTCCCCAAACACTTTCCAGTCTACCAAGGTGTTTTGTGCATGAGCTAGTTTATGTTTGTGAAATAGAAACAGTGTTCTAGTGTTTTTTTTCTTTTATACTTTTAGCTTGACCTGAACAAACACAACCATACCTGTTTGCTTATGTTCGCAGCGCTGCAACTCCAAGTGTGTGAGTGAAGCCACCTTCTACAGGCTGGTGCAGTCCTTTGCCGTTGTGCTGTTTGAGTGAGTCTGCCTGGAGCTCATTCTGTTTGCTGCTGGTCTGCATCACAGCTTGACAATCTCATTTTCTACTGGACTCCGGGGTTCAGTCCAAATGGGTTGTTGAGGGCCAGTCCTGATGTTTTAGGGCTGAAGCTGCCACCAGCACCATTAGTACTGAGTGGGCCCTAGTGACACTAACTTAAGATTTGTTTGTTTGTTTGTTTGTTTTTAATCACTAGTCAAAACAACATCACATTACAGTTGGTTCAGGTTAAGGGCTTCCCATAGACAAGCAGCAAGACCATATTCATCTCTTAATAATGACCAGTGCTGGACAAAGTTATTTGCAAATAAAAACATACAGGTTTAACCGTATTTGATTTCAGACCACAAACTTGATTTTTTTGAGCTGATGGGTTTCAAGGCAGTTGCATAATGTCTAGAGGGCTCTGGAGAAAGGGTGTGTGTCTTCACTGTGTTAGTGTCTAGACAGAAGCAGAGCCGGGAAGCCAGATGTGTGCCAACAGCCGGCTGGCTCATGTGCAGACAAGACAGAGACTGATGTCGAGCTCAGTGACTTGTTGTTTGTCACATAACTTCTGTTGGCTTACAGATGTTACCAGATGGACGACTACAGCCCAGCCAAGAACCTCATGACCATGTGCTTCACATACTACTACATCGGTAAGGGCCGGCCCTTGTCTGATCTGACATTCACACACACACACACACACACACACACACACACACACACACACACACACACACATTCCATTGTCTCTTTTTACAGCCGATTTACAGGATGTAAAGTATAGACTGTATTATCATAATTAAGCTTTAAAAAGAGAAAATTCTCCAGGGAAATTTGTATTGTAACATTTTACAGGGGAGGCACTGCTAACCTACCAGTCTCTACTGTATCTAACTGTATCTACTTAGCCTTACATTCCACTGTTGTCCAAAGCCATGTTCTCTTAATTGAGCTTAAGCTTTGTTTAATGCAGTTAAAATTAGAAATAATAATGATTATGTGTGAAGATGCTGGAGCAGCGCAGCTTTTGGTAAATATATTTGTCAGTGCTGATTCATAGAGATGATTGCCGCAGGTTGGTCTGTGGGTTCAGCTGCAGCTTCACCCCAAAGCCATATGCAGTGTTGCATGCAGGAGATGTGCTTATGCAAGCAGGAAGAGCGAAAATGTTGATCTCCAGTTTGATCTAAAAATCTTGCAAGGTAAACCACCAAAGGCAATCAAAGGGGCGAGGGAGGGAAAAGATTTAAATGTTGGTGAGTTCAGTTTTGAGGGAGCGCTACTCATGGCTGTTTTGGAGACTGTTTGCATTTCACTCTTACGTTTAGATTCAGCACTTCCTGGGAACCATACCCAACGCCAGAATTTCATTTCACTTACATTTATACTCTCTTGTTTCCGCTCATCCAGGAAAGTCTCAGCCGTCTCCCTCGGAGCTGCTGGATCGTGGCGGTCCCCCTGCTGGTCTGGACTCCTACTTCAACAAGGCCAACTCCTGGCTCTCCGGGAAGAAGGACGCTGCCGAGCGCCTCCTCAAAACCACCTCCAAGACTGATGTCAAGGGCTTTTTTGGAGGCCTGGAGAGCAAGCTGCGGGGCCCGATGGCACGAAAGCCTGAGTGAGAGAGCACTCCTTTACCTCCACCTGTTTTTGATCTTTTCATTGTTATTGTTTTTTCATGTCTGAATCTTCCCTTCCTCCTCACCCTCCATTCCATCCAGGGAGGGAGAGAGTCCTGTTGAGGCAAAGCCCAAATCACCAGGTATGGTGCTCTAAGAATATCCCCAGTTATATAATATTAGAGGTCATATAAAAGGTGCAGTAGAAATAGAGTGGACCTGATGTCTGTCATGTTTGGTCTTCTTCCCCAGTCTCAGAGACTCCAGAGGAAAAGAAAGGGGAAAAGGTGTACCTGTACACCCACCTAAAGCAGCAGCCCATCTGGTAAGCCGAGGAGACAGCTGGCCACACGGCGCAGATGGCTCGATTCCATAATGATCTGTAATCAGTCTCTCGCTATGTCAGGGATAATGTACGGCAAGCTGCTCCTTAATGCAAAATTATCTCTAACAGGGTGAATCTAGTATTTGTCATGCTGAAGGGGCTTAATTTGTAGCGATGGCAGGCTTGCTGGACATGATCCCACTAATTGCGCAGGGCCTTACCAATGACATTAATCATTTGACACGAAAGAGTGATCGATAATGATTTTATTGCATGCTAACATAATTTACGAGCCTGTGCCAAACATGTCATCCAGCAGAACTGTCAGCAGCACGCAAGCCTTAAAGGACTATACCGTCTGCAGTAGAGCTGGGAATCTTTGGCCACCTCACGATTCGAAACGATTGCGATTATGAGGGCAACGATGCGATTATAAAGCGATTATCGATGCATCTTGATGCATCTTGCAGAGGATGCCGGTTTGAGGTTTCTGTCAGCTCGTCCAGCCATCTTCACGTGATTGTTTTCTGTTGTGTGCGTCCTGTAACTGCCCGGCTAGACTTTGCTCATATACTTCAGTTCCACGTCTTTTAATCATTTTATAAGCATCAATTATTGACATTAATGCATCGGTGCCGGCTCGCCCCACGTCCACATCGCGATGCATCTAGAAATTGATTTTTTTTTTCTCCCACCTCTAGTTTTCAGTTTCTGGTTTCACACGATTTCACAACATATAAACGAAATCCCTCAATTTTGAAATGTGGACTTTTGGTTGAAGCAGCCGCCTTATCATGTTCTTCATCTGTGACGAACAAAGTCGTCAGCATTCATAAACCACTGAACATCTTAATTGACTGTGGAAAGCAAAAGTTTGTCTTGGAACAATTTTCTGTCAGAGAGACCATTTCACTCTGCCCGATTTCAAGTCACCAAAACACAACAGTGCTGCTGCTTTTAGGAAAACTTTATTACGGCAGTGAAATACTAATGTGAAAAAGTTAGAAGTCATTTTCATATTGTAGTGGAATGAATGGAAACCAGCAGCTGGAGAAAAGGGAGGAGAAATGTTGTGGCCTTCTAAAAAAAAAAAAAAAAAAAAAAGACTGCTTGCTTTAGGAAAACATACAAGTATATACATTTTGTAGATGTGATGCCAAACATGCAAAGGCAGGAAACCAATAACCAATAATCTCCCCTGTCCTCGATCAGGCATACGTTAAGGTTTTGGAATGCTGCTTTCTTTGATGCTGTCCATTGTGAGAGGAAGAAGAGATCACCAACCACAAGGTGAGACGGGACGGATGGACTGGCGCATGAGGAAGCGGATGATAAATTGATCATTTTGTTTGTTTATGTAATATATGAAGCGTAGATCATTTAAACAGTAATGAGTAAACTTGAAAAAAGGGGTTAAAGGATTACTGCTCTAATGCTCCTTCAGAATGAAAATGGCATGAAATAAGACCAAAATGACATAACATGGTAATTTAAGACAGAAAGGGCCTGTTGATTTGTGTGTCTTTCTGTGCCACTGTGTCTGTCCAATAAGTAAGGAGAGTGATGCAGTTCACTGAGTAATGCCTTAAAGAGAAGACTCACTTTCATTCTGCATGCTTGTGGTTAACTCACTTTGCTATCTGCTGATCCCCAAGGCCTCTTCTCTTCTCTTCTCTTCTCTTCTCTTCTCTTCTCTTCTCTTCTCTTCTCTTCTCTTCTCTTCTCTTCTCCATAAGCTGCTGTTGTTCTCCTCCTTTCTGCCTGTTAACCCTTTGTCTCCTTGTGCCTTGCTGCCGGGCAGGGGAGCGCAGGACGAAGAGAAAGACGAGAGGTCTGTCCTTCTGTTTGTCCGCTGCCCTCAATGACTTGTCAAGCTGAGATAGGAAGCAAAGATTAATCAAAGGAAGGGAAGAGAAGCGGGGGATGAGGACTGATAAATCACCAAAAGACGCGAGGGCTTTGCAAACTGCGTCACAAACCTCCTAATGACGTCTGGGGCCATCAAGCAGCTCCACTGAAGAATTAGCTGCAGGCAAATGACAGCCAGACTAGACGAAAAAAAAAAAGTTTGGGTGCTGGTCAGTTTGCATGCAGGATATGTGGCTGCCTGAGCTCGATAAGGGATTTTAAGTACCTCAGTGTGGATTGTGGCCTTTTGGAAAATGCTCTGAAAACGCCATGGTAATTCTAGTGCAGTGCACTGTAGTGTGGATGGAGCTCACTAGCACACTCAGTATGGACATGGCCTGAACAGAAGTGATGAGTCTGATCATTTGATTTACCAATCTGAGTTGTAGCTTGAGGTCAGGCAGCTGAGATCACCTGAACAAACAAGCTGGTATTTAGCTTTGGTAGCCAGTGAAATAGCCAGCAGGGGAATTTAGCAAAGCAACTGATATTAATCATAACCATACTGCTGTTTTTGCTTGTTTGAGTCCATTTACTACAGTTCTCACTCAACTCTTTTTCAAAGCACACCATTCTTTTTTTAAGCATTTTTCCTGACGGTCCAGGAAGCTATTGATTTACTGAGGCATGTCAGTTATCACAGTGAACATCTCACTGAGGTTTCTTTTTGTCATGTCATTATGCTATAATACACCGAGCCAGACAAAATGCCATTTCCTGCAAGGAGGGAGGCAGGTTCCATTTTTTTTATCATGGAATCACGATTATGTTGCAGCGAGACAACAACTGTTTTTTAACTGATGAAAGCTTTATGATTTTGACAGGTCTCCAGGGTGGGACTGTGTGTTAGAAAAAAATGGTACCATGGATCTCCGTATAACTTGACAGGGTTACAGCGACTGCAGGGGGCGTGACTTCTGCTGTACGTCCAGTTTAGTTTGCGCTCTTTGGTCAGAAAACCAAACCCAGACGACAAATAATAAGCAAGCAGGGGCCTCATGAAAAGGATGATGAGTATCTGGCTGCCTCTTGCTTTAAAAATTTTCCCTGATGGCAGATAAAAGGCTGTTGTGGAATTCATTTTTCCGATTAAACGATTGCATGCATTCCTCTCTGCATTCCTCCCCTTGCATTCCTCTCTGCTGCACTCAAAACAGAGCAAGTCAGAATGTGCGTCTCCACCAGAAGATAGTGCCTAAGAAAAGATCGCCTTAGGAACTAAATTTAAACATCCATGATGTCTAAACTTGAGCATGACTGTTAGCCAGAGCAACAGAGAATTAAGGCTGGCTTGTCACCTGAAAAACTGAACATTTGTCCCCCACCTGGTGTGCATCCATTTGTCTCACAGTGGCTCAACTTCCAAACAGATGCTCTGTTTTCCACCAAAAATCAGATATCTTCCCAACGGATTATCAATCAATCAATCAATCAATCAATTTTATTGAACATGTTAAAACAAAATAAAACAGAATCAAGGCAGAGTAAGAAATAAAGTCTACCCACAAATAAAACAGCAACAGTAACAATTAAGAAAATTATTAGCGTAACACCAAGATTCGCATAACACCACACAGTTGTAGTGAGTTTTTCCTGAGCTAAGGAACAGCCTGTAAGGCTATCATCCTGACTGGGGCCACTTCATCTCAAAACATGGCCACTTCCGATTTATTTTATTTTATTTTGTCCACTTTCTTCAAAGGTCCTTTGTAGGGTGTCCTCTGACTCAGCGTGTATCTGCCAACATGTTAATTGACACAAGACACACACATCTGGTTGTGCTCTTTACTACAGATTCTGGACCAAACGCTACTGAGTTTAATTCATTTATTTGTTTATCTATTTATTTGTTCATCTCATACCATGTTAAGGGAAATGTTATATGTTTTTTTACATCCAGCATGTAAAAAAACATATTTACTTGTTTACTTGTCTGGCTAATTGAGTACATATTCCAAATGTGAAAAAGTATGGTATGGTTTGAAAAATGGTCAGTGGTCATGTGAAGCATGTATGCAGAGTAGTAAATGGGTTAAAACATGCAGCAACATCAGTAAGGTCCTTTAACATGACATCACAAGCTGCTACTACCCTCGTTTCCGCCTGATATGCTAGCTAGTGCAGAGCTCAGATGTGTTTACAGAAAGGTCATGATAATTATCATTTCCCAGTTAAAAAAAAAATATTATAAGATTATCAGGAATTGGACGATATGCTTATCTCAGGATTGAACTTGATTGACAGTAAACAGTTTGTGATTATGTTGAGTAAAAAAAAATCAATGACAACTTGCTAGGATATCATCACTTTGAAGATGTGATTGCAAAGTACAAATAATTGTGAAACTGTGATGAGTGAGCCGTCTCATTCCTGGTTGCCACAGCAGAAAAAAACATATCTGATAAGCTGACTCACTCTTCTGCTCAACGATATGCATGGTCATGTTTTTCTATTGCAATATATCCAATCTTGCTAAGTCATCCTATCTGTAAAACTGAACTGTGTTGATTCAGCGCCCACTGTTGACCGTCTCTGTTGAGATGGTCAAGTCATGCATCTAGATTCTAGAAGCACAGAGCTGGTGTTTACAGCCACTGTTTGCAAAGAGCCTGCAAGGGCCGCCGGCGCTGTCCACTGAGAGAGGGGCCACGAGAGGGAAGAAGCAAAAATAAACCAACAGAGAGGCTGGAATTGAAAAACCTGATAGATGCAGAAAGGTGGCGGTGGGGGGGTGCGGGGTGGTTTGATAACTTGAGAGCAGAGCAGATGGGTGCTCAGTGTCGTGGCAAAGGGTGAAGGCGGCTCAAGGTCTGCGAGTCGCCCTGGGACTCGTGCAGTTTGTCAGATGTGCCTCAGTGAGCAGCAGCAGGCCAGGCTCTCAGGTCAAACCCTCCGACCAGCTGACCGCCGTTCAGGAGGGAGTCTGATGACCGTGCTCTTTAGAAAGTGCATCATTTGCTTAATTAATTAATTAATTAATAATTGAATTAATTAATTAATTTGCATGGCTCTCATGACCATATCATCTGAACTGTAAATTTGAAGTGTTTTGCATGTAATTACAAATGGTTACTAGATTTGGTTAAGTAATGCCTGTTATATTTGACTATATATCTGCCGCACCATCAGAAACACAATAACACCCCGTGTTGTTTTTATGGCTTTTTGGGGTTTTCTGCATTCCTCGCTGGTTTCTAGTGACTTTTAATCATTTTGCGTCTGCTTGTGTGTGGTTGTTTAATGGGTGATGGGATCCACCGTCTGACAGTGCTGTCATACGGCTTGTTGAAATATTTTTGTCCCTTCCTTTAACAGTTAATATCGATTATTAGTTGATATTTTAAATGTCCCAGTTGATATTTTAAATGTCCCGGTAGGCGTCATGTTGGTGTGATATGTGGGATCTGGAGGGGATGCAGCAGACTCCAGTGCACTCCTAAGGGATTCTCCTTCTCCACAGCCGATTGCACATTCACTCCTTTAGTCTCTTCACTGCAACATGTCCACTTGCATGTAGCTGTATATTTTTTTCCGTCTCCAGCTGCATGTTTTCTCTGCTGCTTTTTGGCCTCCCTGACTGCTGCAGCCTCATCGTAGCGTTTCAGAGACAGCTCGATAGATCTCGTGAGGAAGCGGCTGAGGCGACAGCGTCTCTCTCTACCTGGAAGCAGAAAGCCCTGTGCACTGTTTGTGTTTGCATGAATGTGTGGCTGTTCTGTGGCGTTGTTGTACCGGCTTGTCTCCTGTTTTTGTCAGATATGCAAAGAGCAAATCTGTGGCATTTTCCTAACTTTTAATTCTGTTGTTCTGGAATTTCTACATTCCAAAGATGAAGATAACCCTTGATATTATAGTGTAATATATAGTTATTGGGTGTTAATGATGCAGTTCCTCATAATAGAGGATAGTGTTACCCCTCCACACTTTAACCAGCTTAACTAAATCCACTTAACCATATCTTTTACCAGGAGTTTCTTTGAGTATTTCTTTTTCTTTTCCAGTAATGCACAGTGCAAAACTATGCTTTACTTGAATGTCTTATTGTCAGCTGCTCGTTATGTGGTCATGTGTGAATGAGTAATACGCTTCTTGGTTTTGTCGTCCAGGTGTTTTTGCTGATGGCAGGTTCATGTGTTTGAAGCATTTCTTGCTGTTTGCCATTGTTTGATGTGTTTCATGTGTATGAATGGAGTGTTTTTTGGTTTTTGTTTTTGTTTTTTTTGCTGCCACTTGCATCCCATTAGAAAAAAGAGTAGTTACAGGGATGGGTATTGTGGAACCTTTTGTTTTTTTAAGCACTCTTTATTGATTCTCTGGAGTATTTGCCACCACAGAAATTTTGATAAACTAGTTGAAAACCTTGGATCCAGCAGCCAAAATATGTGATCTTTTATCAGCTTCTTTATCCTTCAACATCAGTATCGCTGCCAAAAGTCAGCACCACACTGACAGGCAGTGTTTGTGTGATATCCAGCCCTGGCTTGCTCTTTAGCTGGTGAGGCTGAGGGTCAGGAGGAAGCCTCTGTGTTACAGCCTGACACCTGCATGCTGTCTCTTTCAGGGAGAAGTGGTGTCACATGACCCAGGAGGAGAGGGACGACAGCTCTAAAATCGATGAGAATATCGCCTTTGGCCAGCTGGGGTGAGGAAATGGCCACCATGGTGTCTGTGTGCTGATAGAGGCAGGGGGCTGAGGGATGCCGCCTAGTGGCTAAACAAGTTACTGGTCACAGAAGGTGCTGTTTAGCAAATTCACTTCATCTTGATCAGTTTGTAAAGCAGCTAGTTTATAACTGCAGTGTAAACCACTTTGATTGAAAACAGTATTTTGCATGTTTGTAAAGGCACTCCAAGGGCTCAATTTGTGAGGATAAACCACACATGTATATGTAGATCAGAACATAGCAAGTACATACACACAGTAGTCTTGATCAGTGTTCCATTTGGTACGTGGTAAAAAGAGAAATCAGTTTTTAGAAGAGTTAGAAATGCTGAGTATGTACTGCATGTTTTATGATCTCCCTGTTGTGTATTTCCAGGACGTTCACCCACAACATGCTGGCTTTTGGGCTCAGTAAGAAACTCTGTAATGATTTCCTGAAGAAGCAGGCCGTCATCGGGAACCTGAACGAAGGTAAAGCCATAACTGGAAAATCCAACTGAAAACACTTTGTTAAACTAAACGCTGGCTGGTGTGTATTTGTGTTATTCCAGTGGCATGTGGTCTTCAGTCAGTAGAAAATTTTCCAGCTGTCTTAAATATCAGTGGTGCACGTTGGCAGGGATGCTTGTAATGTTTGGTAGTGCAGGAATTGAAGGTTTCAGTGGACACTTTGTAGACACTTTTCACAGCAGCCGTTTGGACATGAAATAGCAGGTAAACAGGCGTTACTGATGATGATATTAATGAAGGTTAAGCAGCAGGACCCTGGCTCGGTTAGACCTGAATGGAACAGAGCCTTCATTAAGGATCATTAGTGACACATAAACTGAATGTCCTTAAAAACTATTGAAAGAACAGTTTGCATTACTTTAATGCATCTTGTTAGGGCAAAAGACTGGTGCACCCAGTTAAAAGGGTCTGGGCCGATGTTCAGTTTGAAAAGATTATATATTGGAACAACATTATTGATAGCTCTTGATATTTGTATTATTTTTTAGTATGGTCAAGCTATTAGAAAAAACAGGTTTTATTTTTACCACAGGGAGGCGCCAAAGCTTCGGTCTTCAACAGAGATGAACTTCTCTAGTTTTTGTGGAAGTGAATTCTTAAATGTCTGTTTCTCAATTAAATTTATGGGCAAACCGTCCACTTCAACAGCCACAGTCTGATTTGTGACTTTATCCATGCGGCTTGGCCTTAATGGAAGTGGAACTCAGTTAATGTCATTAGTAACACCTGTGTTTACCCTGCTATTCGTGTCAAAATGGCTGCTCTTCTTGGTAGTGCAAGGTAAATCAAAATTCTGAACTTCAGCTCCCAGAAATCCTGTGCAGTCAGTAAATTTCACCTAACACGCTTATGTTTACCAACCAGATGTTTGTATTATTTTACTTTGCATTTTTGTTGTGTAGCGCAGCTTCCAAGTAAACACGTCTGGCTTCTCCTTTGCAGAGCAGTACAAGTTGCTGAGCGACCACATCGAGAAAATGGCAGCAGAGTGAGTCTGAGGACGACAGGCTACATTTCAAAGTGTCAATGTGACGGACTGACAGCACACACACACACACACACACACACATCGGCAGTGTCTCAACATCTCAATGTCACAGTGACCAACCCTCCATTTGACTGGTGTCCCACAGGCGTGGCGCTGTTCGCTGGAAAACAAAGTACCCGACTGTAGTGCCGTAGCTGTAGCACACCCCGATCCAGCCCTGACTCCCTGCTCTGAATCAGCAATAACACAACACAAGCAGCCAGTACCCAGGTCAGCATCTGTAATCAGCTTCAAAAAGACGATATCATGATACATTATGATTATCGTGTTGCACGCTCTAGATTTATGCATAACACATCATGTGCATCACCTAAAGATTACGTTATCCCATATAATCTTTGAACCGGTAACCGTCAGCCCCGTGTCAGGTAGTAGGTACAGTAATTCTTTGCGTTTGTTGTAATCTGCATGGAGCACCAGACAGGTGGGGGTTCCTGCATTCAGGTGAATTCAGATAGTGTCGGGTAAGTCTGAATACTTTCAACAGCATTTTTAAAAAACTGTGTCTCATAAATTTGTGAACGCAGTTGTGTTTGGTAAGTCCCTCCATGCCTTCCTCTTTCGTCTTCCTTCTGTGTGCTCACTTCAGTGACCTGTTTCATCCCTTGTTTTGTAACTTTTACCCTGGTACACACTTTATAATCTAGTGTTATTATTTTTTTATGTATTTTATTATTCGATTTTATGATACCAATGGGATCATTGGAGATTCCCTGTCCATCCAAAGTGCCTTCCATTTAGTGAAACTCCTTGTCTTTATCTTTGGAGGCTGCTCGCAGCTGTTCCACCTAGTCCTAACAAAGTAACTGCACCTGAACCTATAAAGAACACCGTCATAGATTACCTGGTCAAGTGTAGATGTTCAGTTTTTTTCCAAGATTCACAGATTAATTCTCTCCTCCCCCAGAGAGAAACAACTTCTTATGCACGCAAATTCAGTAGAGAGGTATCTGTGTTTTTAGTGGTGCTCTGAAATAGCTATATTAATGGATTTGTCCTTGATTTAACTGTAGAGCTAGTGGGTGTGTGTAGATACATATACAATTAAGAACCTGCAGCATGGCTAAACATGCCAGCCTTGCGTTAAAAAAAAAAAAAAAAAGTTGGTGCATGTGCTGCCATGTAGTGTTTCCCACCCTGCAGCACCTACAGTGCTATGTGCATGCATGCCTACCTATATTTGCATGTGTCAAATGCATCGAGCAAGTGGAAATTTAGCAATTAGGCTGTGAGATGACGTCTGCTGATTGTATTACTGTAGCCCGCCACTTTGGGGCAGCATTGTGTCTTCAAAGGACTTCTCAATTAGAGGCAATGCTTTAGAGGAGTCATAGGAACAGATAGGAAAAAAACAACCTTTTCTGTTTCAAGAATATACAGATGTGTGATGGCATGAACAGACTTTCATACCAGAATAATGTACATCCTGACAGGTTGGACTCAAGTTTGAACTCATAGTCTGTTGTAATCTATTGTGACAACCTATTGATTTTGTAAATGCTGTACATTTTACTCTCCACATGTTCAGAGATTATCGTGTTACTACTGTTTGCAAATTGTGGGTGTCATCGGCTAGTGAACTGCTTTAGTGTAAATGATCAATGTAAATGTGTATCGTGATTCCGAAGGAACACATTTGTCTAACTGTGGTTATGACCTTGAAGTGCCCTAATGATCTAATATCCCCTTTTTCCCATTTGAAGTGGTCCGCAAGCGTGCTTGCATTGTGTCGTGCAATAACCTTTAACATAACCTAAAATCATTCCTCGGGAGCAGAGTGACGCTGTTGTTCTCTGTGTTCATTCTCTTGTTAGGTTATTTCTGATATCTGTTGGGCTGTTAAGCAGTGGGCCGTCTGTTTCGATGGCAGAGTGTCTCTCGTATCGTTTTCCCACTGCATGCAAGCCAGTTTGTAAACCTTCAGTAATCCACGCTGTGTTGAGGCTGTGTACAGAACGGCCGGACACTCATGACTCCGTCCTCCGCTCTTTTTGTTTTGCTTTGTTTTGTTTCGTTGATGTGACCTTTAAGCCTTACCATGTTGCATGTTGATGTTAATGCCTTGTACACCCCTCTGGCCTCTGTCTGGACTCTTAGAGAGATCTTCCTCATCTGGACGGGTTTATCCAGTTTGGTTGAAATATTTATCGCTGTATATTGTCTTTCCAGATCAGTGTGAGAACAAGAGTTTGGACTCAACATTTAGTCTCACTAGACGTTCACCATCCCCTGATAACTTTGCTCTGACTGATGACTTTTAAATGTGTACTGCATGGCCAGCGCATGGTCTGTTGCTGGATTGAACCAACAGCACATGTGGTGTTACATTTAAACTTTGTGTTCGACACTGTGAGAAATGAAGGTATTGTTTTATCAATCGTAGCAGCAGTCTGTCTCATGTACAAATAAAGGTTGGTCCTGTTGACTTTGGCATCGGCCAAAAAGAATGCACAAAGTTTGTATCAGAGATTGGCCTGAGGGTCAATTTATGGAAACATAGACACCAAAGTCATTCTTGTGGCCCTGGTAGATTCATGCTAACACTTCAGCATACACCATGTTATGTGACAGGAAGCTTCAAAGTGAAAGAATGAGCTTTTAGGAAGGAAATGGGTTTTTTTTCTTTGTGGTTTTTATTATCGATTCATACATTTATTTTATTTTTTATTTTTTTAAAGTCAGCTGATACAGGCAGGTTTACTTTTGAACTACTTGAGGTAAAAAACCATGTATTCATCTTCATCGTCCAACGATTTTTAGCTGTACACCATCTCCCAACACACACCACCTTCACCTCCTGTGGTAACAGAGAAAGTAGCCTTGCTCGCTTGATACAAGATACTGTCTGTCTCATTTTCTCACTGTGAAGATGATGCTGGGTTCACATCATCATCAGATTCACTGGATGGTTTGGAGGCTCCCACTTTCAGGTTTGCAAAGTTAGGCATCAAAAATCCAGCTGCACTCATGTTTTGGAACGTGGAAGCAGAAACACTCCCTGCTGGGACACTGGAATACACAGTGAGCTTGATCCCACGTGAACGAGGCTTATCACTCAACATAAAGTCTGCTAAAGTGTTGTTTGGCGTTCTAGGGACACATGGAGGATTTTGGTGGCCAACGTTCTCATTGTGTGACACCTACAGTGACCAACAGGACGAACCGCATATCTTTTACCACAACTTGTGTGTTTTCTATGTGCAAAGGTCTGGAGATGTGTTACACAGAGATGCTACCACAGGGGGAAAATAAAGAAGGTTTGGCATCTGTAATGTCCCTGTTATTTCATCGTGTAATCATCACACTTTGCATGGATGTGCTGTCATCAGTAATGTTGGATCAAATTGTTGATGCTGTAATAAATAAATTTTTTGATGTCAACCTATTTCGTAGGTTTATGTGTCTGCATGGCATGTGAGTTTGTCAGTGTGCGTGTGAGGTGCACTCCAGGGGATTTTGATGGCCAATAATGATATTTTTGGAAAAATGAGCCCATAGACATATTTCAGGCACACCTGTTCAGAGTAGGAAATTAGTAAAATGTCATTATTGATTACTAGGGACTATCAAGGTGAATATCAAAGTAAAAAGATGCCAAAAAACACCAACCAATCTTTCTCAAGGTCTTCCTCAGGGCATGGCTGGAAAGAGATGGTAAACAGAATAGACTGTTATGATCCTATATTGTTGCTATATGACTAAGCAAAACAATGCACAATATCAACAATTTTGTTCACTGAAAATAATGTTTATAAGATAAAAATGTTATTTTTGGATTGAAGCCGCAGACAGCCTATACTTTGTACAAATATTCAATACCATTTAATAAAATTGTGTCCATTTTCATACAGGCTTTGGGAGTATATATATAGGTATATATTCTGTACGCTATTATATTTGAATCATACAGTAATTTAGTTTGTAACATGCATTTGACAATACAGTTAGCTGCTGAGTCTCTCCTGAGTTGAGCCTGTAGTCTGGAAACCAAGAGATATGAGGGCAGAGATCTGAGTTCAGTCCTCCAGTTAAACCCTGTTCCAGAGTGTGTGAGAGGGGGGGTGTTCAGTTGGGCAGGGCAGACCTCCTGACTTTCTCTACCAGAGGAAATACTCCTTAAAAATAATAGTATCTCCAAAATAAAAGTCTGACTGTGTTGGGTTTTGGCTCTGGTTCTCTTGGTGGCCCAGACCAAACAGGACCAGCAGCAGTATTGATTAATCCCCTTTGAGTAAGAGAGCAGCAAATGGGGAAAAAAATGCTCTATTTTCCCTTTTCACAGGGACATGATTTAGCAGGCTCCATGACAAGGGTTACTACCACAGGTAACTCACTTTATTTATCACATGATCCAGTCCCAGAGGACTTGAAAGATCGCTCTGCTGAGGTGGAGATCAGGACAGGTGATGATGCAGGTTCATTGGATCCAGTCCTGATGGGTAAGGCTACGGCCTACATGGGCCCTGTTTGGTATCTGCTGCAATTAGGCCCAAACTAATTAAATAGGCTTAATAACAAATCAATAATATATAAACAAGATAATACATTACTGCCTAATGGATAGCAATCAAAAGTAACTGTAAATGCAAATTTCATCATTCTTCTTCTTCTGTTGCTTCTTCTTCTGCTTCTACTTCTGCTTCTGCTTCTTCTTCTTCCTCTTCCTTGTCTTCCTTTGGTGTGTATTCATGAACGGGGACCCTGTGCAAACAACACTTTGCATAAGGCCCCCAAAACGCTGGAGACAGCCTTGACCATAATAACATATTCAGGCACACTTGCGTGGAATTTGAGCCAAATGTCTCATTGGAAACCATTCAGGGCTCCCCACAGACAGCCAGTGCCGTACTAATCAATACACCAATCAGTCCAGCTCCAGCACATCACATCCAGATCCCATTTGAACTATTGGTAAGCTGATTTGTGGGTCTAACCCCAGGACGAAATAGGATGGAGCTTTATTGATCCCCACTGTCGCAGCTGTAAAAGAGAAAATAGAATATCTGTAAAGGAATAATGCACACTCATGCACTTTCCTGTGAGTGCGGTGGTGCTGGGATTGAGGGGGTTGTATATGTCTGTGTCAATACAAGCCGGGTGTTGATTGGGAACCTCTGTAGTAGCACAATGTAGTGGAGTGTTCCAGTGTTTGAGAGCTGGCCCCAAGCTGCCAACAGTCTGCCATTTCTAGCACTGTGTATAAATAAACAGCGGTCATGCTAGCTGCGCCCTGATTGGACACCATGTAATGAGCTGTGAAAGGCCAGGCGGCGGTGTCACACCACCAACGCTCTCGTCTATCTAATTAATACCAGACGTGGCGGTGAGGCCGGCCTGAGCGCGGATGACACGGCGCTGCTGCGTGTTGACGTTCATCCAGTGCCACTTTTTCTGCACATGTGCTGCTTTTGATAAGAGGACAAAGCTGCAC
>OMLB01010981.1:16894-38345 GCA_900302555.1 Myripristis jacobus | reverse complement strand
AATGGCACTTGTGCAACAGATCTGAAATTTGGAAATGTTAACCTGCAGAATGTGTGATTACAAAGATGCTTTGAATGGAGTGGAATGTGAAGACTCGTGTTGCAGCGGTTCATTTTACTGTAAAACAATAAGAAGAAGAAGAAGAGGAAGAGGAAGAGGAAGAAGAAGAAGAAGAAGAAGAAGAAGAAGAAGAAGAAGAAGAAGAAGAAGAAGAAGAAGAAGAAGAAGAAGAAGAAGAGGAAGAAGAAGAAGAAGAAGAAGAAGAAGAGGAACAACAACAACAATAATAAAATGCATGTAATATTGCTTAATGTGAATTTAAGATAACTGTATATATATATTAGGCTGTATCAATGTAAATGCAATGATGTCATAACTAAGTCAAACCAAAATCATTAATTGACTGAATTTAAGTTGAATTAATTTGGGACTTTTTAACAATAAAGCATGAGGGTCATTTTTCTGAACAAATAGATTTGGACAAAATAATATACTTTCATGAATGTTCTGTGCACAGACATGCTAGCTCATTAGGCTCTATGTGCAGTGTTTATCTTTCGGAGTCTTTTGAACTTATCTTCCCAATCTTATCTTTCCAGTGCCACTGGCGGGTACTGAAAGTCGCTCTGAATACAGCAGTATAATGATATCAAATTTGAATGTGGAGAAAAATTTCAACATCCCATTTAACTGTTTGATGTCAAGAGAGATGCCAGACGGCCAAATTCAAAATGTCCGAGACTAACTAAAAGAAAGAGGGCATTTAAACAGCTAGAGTAACAATCTCATTAGGCCAATTACTGCATTAGAAAGCAGAAACCCAGACATTCCCCACAGCCTAAATGCAACAGCACTGTGCTCATTATCTCTAAAACCAGTCAAGTGGCTCAGTTCAAGGGAGAAAAACATTTCATCTAAAGAAGGAAACAACTTTTTAACAAGGTGACATTTTAGAGGTCACATTCTGAGTGCAGAAGACAGTTTAAAGGATGGTCGATTTCAGCTGCAGTAGCTATATAAATGTTATTGATTTGTGCCAGAGGAACACAGTGTCTGATATTATGCTACGCACATTCACTGAGAAGTAACAGAAGACAACTTTCTGTAAGAATGAGAGAGAAAGTAAAAAAGAATGACTGCAATTGAAATATGAGCTGAATCTCAGGTCTCCTAATAGACTGACATTCATCCTGTTGCGATAATTACTCACTTATCCAAAGGAGGTGGAAGATCTTTAATTAACCACAAAGTTAGAGTTGGGAGTAATTGCTTCCTGCCTCTGCCTGCACTGGGTTACGGTAAGGGAGCCATGTATGGACTTGATGATTTGGCAATTACAAACAGACACAACACTTCATATTAATGTCCCACGCAGCAGAGCCCAATTACAGCTGACTCTCTGCTGGCTGGGGCAATAAATCATCCCAGCTTTGCATGCACTTAATCAATGACAAAGAGAAGGCCTGGTACCATTTTTGTACGGTGGCTATTTAACTGCTGTTCATGTTGGACCTCGGTTTGCTGTTTCAGAGGTCTTCAAAGCCATCCTAACATGCAAATACTGCTCTCATCATTTATAAAGAGTATTATGTCTGTATGTGAAGTGTATTGTTCTCAAATGTATTTAAGTATTCAGGCTTATTTGGAAGTGAAACTGGTCTTTTTATTACAACTGACATTAAAAAGTTTAAAAAGTTCTACATTAAACTTACATAAACCTGCACTGCAGGCATCCTGTTTATGGTTAACACTTGTTTTTGCGTATGATAATAATAATAATAATAATAATAATAAGCCTCTGGGCTACTTTAATGTCCTACCATAATCACCATCATATATTAAACAAGACCAGTTATGCTGATCATTCATTAGGTTTGTTAATGCATTATTAAGAAAAAAAATATGTAAGGGAATTTGTCCTCACATAACATGATTATTAGTAAAAATGACCTCTGCATCTTAAAACTGAGGTGCTATAGTTGTTTCAAAAGAATGAGTTATGAGTTATGAGTCCCATGCCTGGTGCTGCCCAATGTTCAGGGCCAGCTGATGCAGAATGTGTGCCAGGTAGTTCAGAGTAAAACTGCTGTCTGCTCCAAGCCCTGCTTAGGATTTGCCAACAGATGAGGAACATGGAAACACTGAAGTCCAGAAAGAAGGAAAGACTGGTGTGAAAAGTGATTGAGGCAAAAATCATGACTTGACAAGTAACATCTCCTGACGTGGGAATGAAAGCACTGACAATGACAAAACTACACTTTGCATCAGTGATTCTCAACCTGGGCCCTGAGGACCCCCAAGGGTCCGTGAGGGAGTTCTAGGAGGTCCCTAGAAAAATGGGGAATATTTTAATTTCATTATTATTTCATTGACTAGAAGCAATCCCAATGAGAGAATGTATGAGAATGACTCTTCAGTTCATAGGTTTCTTTCTCTTGACTGTTATTCTGCCAATCTACAGTATAGACAATTAGGGAAAAACTAAATCTCATGGGCATGTTCAGCTGCACCTGAAAAGTGAACAAGATGAGTCACACAACAGCAATCTAATAAGGACGACTGTCCTAGTTGATGCACTTACAAGACATTTTAGTAATTTATTTCTCCAATGACCCGCCTGCATCAGCATTCTCAATTTTCAGTAACCTCCAAGTCCGCTTTGCTGCTGAGAAAGCAGATTGGTACGGTGTGTGTGACCGGGAGAGAGAGAGAGAGAGGGAGAGGAAGAGAGGGAGGGACAGAGACAGATAGAGAGAGAGAGGGAGAGAGCGGGAGAGAGAGAGAGAGAGAGAGAGACAGAGAGAGAGAATGTGTGTCGGCTGGGACACAATGTGAGCTTAGTAATGAATTTGTGTTTCATGCAGCATACAGCAGCTCAACGGACGAACTCAATCCATACAGAACTTACTAATCCCAGTATAACAAAGCACAACACAATACCAGTAGTGTAGCGTGGGTTCTCTAACAGTGCGTGCTTTGACAAAGCAGTGCCATTGTCCACTGACTGTACATAGCCATAATTAGCATGCCTTTTACTGACTTTATAAGGACCTAACAGCAAAATACCCTCATAATATACAAGGTCCACGCTGACTTATTAGTACAATATACAGACATAATCATCTAGTTTGGAATACATCACAGAAACACAGACAGACACTGTATGTGTGTGTGTACACACACACGCACACACACAGAAGTCAACAGGACAAAACAGATTCATCATAATTCTCTACAAACTTAGACAAGTGGTCTCTCTTTAAAGGGTGATTCCATCTACTTTAAATCAGTGCCTTATTTTGCAAATTTCTGCCATCACACTGATTAATTTTGACCTAAATTTCAGAATTTACTTGATACTTTCTGAACTCTATGAACCTCTCAGTGTGCACGGAGCATTGATCTCTAGTACAGTGCAATGGTAACAAGGGACACTCTAAAAGTTGAACCTAACAACAACTAAAGCATGTCATTAAAAAGTTGTTACTGGACAATTATAAAGCTATGTTCACAGTCAGCATTTTTTCTCAACTGACACTGCCTTTTTTAATGGAATCGTGTGGGAGGTGCCCATTAAACCTAAAAATTAAAAAAAAGGAAAATGGACACCCTAAAAGTGCTGCTGCTGGCATTTTTCTTCCAGTTGGAAAAAAGTTCAGCTTTTCAGAAAAACTGCATGTGAACTGCTTTTTTTAACCATGCTGTGAGGAAAAGGCTCATTAGGAACAATGTCACATCACTTAAAAAAAAAAGAAAAAAAACAACAAGTTTGAAGCAAAAAGGACACCGGTTTAATTGTCAGGCCTGGTCCATTCAGTACGGGGCTGGCACGTTGTCTCCATGTTTGCACGGATTTACCAACATGCTCCAGTTTCTTCCCACAGAATAAAGACATGCAAGTCAGGTGGAATGAAGATAACTGACTATGAATGAGAGTACTTGTGTGTTTGCCTGTGTGTTAAGCCTGTTTAGGACTGGCCACCTGTCCGTGGTTGTTTCCCTAACCCCTGTGACTCTTAAGAGGAATGAACAAATATGTAATATGACAGAATTAGCAATTATCACAGGGCAATTAAATTGATTTACCCATTCGCCCACTCACTTCCTTCTTTACTCTGTAGGCTGCTGATGTTCTGCTGCATTTAAAAGCAGGAGCAGGTACCTTTGTTGCTACAACTTCAAAGTGCTTACATTTTTAACTCAACGGAACGCCCACATCCTTCATACAATCATTTATTAAAATCAACTACAAATGCACTTCAGGAGACAGTGCTTGCTCAAGGTAAGTAGGCTTCATTGCATTAGCATGAATCTAACTAATGAATGTGATTTTTATAACACCAGTCCCTGCTATGCTATGTTTACCACCTCTGCTGACACACTTTGCCATGCCAAGCAATTTGCCATGCCAAGTGTGAGATAAGGGATATCAGTTCAAATCAATTCAATTTTATTTGTATAGCGTCAAATCATGACAAAAGTCATCTCAAGGTGCTTTACAGAAACCTAACAGATATTGGCCAAATCCTCTAACATATTTCAGTGTCAAGTCCAACATGGGTGGATGGAGGTAACAGTGCAGTCAGGGGTGTTTGATCTTGGTGAAGAGAGTTGTCTGCCTTGCGTGTGCATGATAACAGGGAAGAGAAGTGTCATTACTGTCCTGTCCAGACAACTCTCTCGCCTGATATCAGGTGTTTTAGAAAGCACTGAGTGCGCCTGGTCAGAGGTGCTGTTTGTCCTGTGTTGTTTCAGAATAGGGAATAAGGAAGAGAGGAAGACGGTGCAACAGAGGGAATTCAGGACAAGGAGGGATGGTATTTGAAATCAAGAGGTAGGCCAAAAGTGAGTAAGATTTGAAAATTTAGGGTGACAATTCAAGTGGTAAGGAAAATGCCAAGCAGTTTGAGGGTGGAAATAAGCAGCTAGGTGGGTGAGAAAAGGAAGCTGGGTTTGATTCATTTAAAGTCTTGTGAGTATGTGACAGAATGAGGAAAACACTACAGCACTGTAGGTTCAGAGAGAGGCAGAGAGACAGAGACAGTGAAAGAGGCGAAGCGGGTGGCATGTAACTCCCAGTGTTGGCACAGCAGCATGTGTCTGGGAGCTCTGAGCAGCTCATAAAGGGAATGTGTGAGTTCTGAAAGGTCAGATCGACTATCGAGCCTCAGTTTCACAGGGACACTAAACCATTACATTCACAACAGAAACCAGAGATAAACAAGGCAGAAAGAGTGAAAAAAAACAGGTAAAAATGTGAGAGAAAGAGAAAGAGGTAGTTTAACAAAAGGCTAATGCATCTTGTGGAGATTGCAACATGCACCACTGAATTGTAGTGAATTGGATGCCTACATGAGGGTGCCAGTTTTCTGGCATGTTGAGTACTTGGACAGCCAAAATGTTTGCGATCTCTAAAGAGGCTGGCTAAATCTGTCTGTGTTGTTTGTTAGGGTACAAAACTGATTCTGACTCTGATCTCTTTGTCTCCGTCTCTCTCTCTCATCATGGGGGATTGGGCTTAACTACCAAATTGACCTGTATTTGTACAAGCTTGTACATGCAAAACAAACAACAAGGAAATGCGATTCAAAATACAGCTGCTTCAGAACTAATTGTTGGGGGTGTTAAGTGTCCCATCTGTCATTTTAAAAGGTTGAAAAAGTATTTTAAAGATTATTTTTTGGCAGTTTTGCTTTCTTTTGATAGTGACAGTAGAGAGACAGGCAGGGAGAGGGGATGACATGCAGCAAAGGGCTTGGGCTCCAATTCGAATCCAGGTTGCTGTGGTAAAGACTGAGTATTGGTAAGCAATAGTAAGTGATACATGTTCTACCAGGTAAACTACCAGAGCAAACTGGACAAGGTAATTCAGACATTATGAGACCTACTGGAAAAGGAACATTTACAGACAGGATTTAATGTTCAACAAAACCAAAGAAGAGATCACTTGAAAGTGCATTGGCAATTGATAGCTAGCTACTGATGACAAAAAACAGCTAGCACTACTTCATTGATACATGACAGGTGGATGGGCTTGAGTATTTCACATAACAGTTCTGACTACATTTTATGAATTCCCTGAATTGTCATCCAAACATACTGATCATTATATTTGTAAATCAAATAAGCTTTGCTTGTCAGGAATCTACTGAGGCATAACTTTTATGGATACTGCCATACAGACTGGGTTATAAAACTTGCCCTGACTAGAAAATTTTATTCTCAGTTCATACCATGGAAAATGTATACAGCAAAGCAAAACAAATAGATACAACTGAGTGACTCACATCAAACTCTCCACTATACTGTTAACAGTAAAGCCATCATCTTGCTTCTACAGTTATTTCCAGTTTTAAAAAAGACACTATCCTGCTTTCACCTTCCAAATCAGCTTTAAGAACCACTTTATGAACCATAAGCAAAAGTCTACTCTCTACAGCCCCAAACAATGGGAATGATAGGGACCCTTATCTTCTCCAAGTATAAATGGATTAATACAGGATAACGATAGAGATTACAACATGAAGGCACAGCAGCTCTTATGTACCACAGTAGAAATACATGCAAGCACAGATTCCTGAGCACAAAAAAAATGGAAGAAAAGAAAAATTCAAAACGTACTTACATAAGGACGAGAATGTGCTTAATCCTGCCTCTTTTTTTTTGCCAATGCCAGACCTTGCATTAAGAGAGTAATTCTTTAGCGACAGAAAAGGGTGAAGAGCATGAGTTGGAGAAAGCAGAAGGTCATTCCATTCAGAGCTGAACCCAGCTGGATGAAAAGCACAATAAACGGCTTACAGAGAGAGAGAGTGTGAGAGAGAGAGAGAGAAAGAGAGACTGTGCGGAGCGGAGAGTAGAGGGGAGCCAACCAGACAGGGAGTGAGAGAGAGAGAAAGAGAGAGTAGAAGAGCGAATGTGGGGAAAGAAAGCAGGGAGACAGTCGGGAACAGGAGAGAGGGAGGGGTGGGGAAAAAAGGAACGTACTGAAGCACACAGTATTTAAACAGACATTCCTAATTAATCCTCACACTGTTGACTTCTGTTACGTTCCCTGTTTCAGGACCACGGACAGAGCATTACCTTTACTACTCAGCTGAGGAGAGAACGGCTGCTGAGCGAAAAGGAAGAGAACTCAGGGGAGAGGTAAATAATTTGACCAGCGGCTCACTCGCACGCACAACCAATCAGTTTCAATAAAAAGTCAACCTGAGAGTCATGTGTTTATTTAGTGTGGTGTTGCTGATCAATTCATGGTCTTGAGAGTTTCCTCTAGGGTTGCACTGTTTCCACTGCTGTTCTCCTGCTTACCTCAGTTGTATCTCTCTAAACTCAGGTGCAGCTTGTAAAAAAACAAACAAAAAAAAAAACAATGATTGGTTGCCTGGCCTCCAGCTAATATTTCTTTCCACTTGTGTTCACGTATTAAGCAATTTTTTCAGCTGTGTTGAATTAAAATATGAAGGTCTGCCTAACAAGCAAAAACAGAGACAAGCAATTCCATTGGTTAGATCCCGGATAATTAATATATTTTGTCATTCATCTGCTACATAGCACATGAATGAGGGACCATGGCATGAAACAAATTTGTAATACAGTACAGTAATATTGCAGTAGGTCCTCATTAGAGCAACATTCTTCCTATAACCTTTTCCAATGAACAACATCCAAACAATTCACAATAACTGGCACTAGCAGTTACAAAAAGGGTAAAGCCATGTAAGAGAGGAAGTGTTGGAAGTGAGGGCAGACACTGCCACCTGGTGTTGGCAGGGTGCACAGACAACAGTCTACAGGGACCGAGGTAAGAACCAATCCAGGCCACCATTCAAGCATTATCCAGCTATTGAATACCAGCCACTTTACAAAAGGAGACTTATTAATGGAGGGATTGCAGGTGTGGCACTGCTACCAATGACATATTGATGAAGTCACAGGGTGAATAAAATGACTGCAGAGTCATGCAGAAACTGCAGAGACTATATGTAAATAATATTCATAATAATAACAATAATCATGGGTCAGTGTCTCCCAGACCAGCAGAGAGACATGTATTATTAGATTTAAGGATAAGATAGAGCTAAGGTAGAAGTAACAGCAAAAAAGAGATGGTGCTGCAACAACAAACCACATATGAAAGGCTTGTTCTAGTCTCCATGTTTACATGCAGAAAAACATGTCCAGTGTTTGCACTGTGCCTCCCTCAGGAGATCAATAGGAGGTGAAGATGAAGTGACAACCAGTGCTTTGTTCCACTAGCAGGAAGAAAAGGGGAGAAGAGAGAGGAGAGATATGCTGTCAGCCACCCATGTGGCCAAACACCTTTGAGATAAGAATTAAATGCTCCAAAAGTGCCTTGACTAATGACACAATTATCCATTAATTTTGATGTAGATGAAGCCCTCTACAAATACACAGCCGTTTATTGCATTATAAAAGCACTACTCTCCATCGGCGGCATTAATAGATACTTAATTTCTGTGGCCAAACGCTCATGGAGTGTGACTCTCTCATGTTTTGTTAAATCTTCCTCCCACTGACAGTCAGATCAGGTGTGAAAAACACAATTTCACACATATACGCTATCAGAACCAGCTTTAATGCAGGTGCTGCGTCAAAGCTCTCCTGAAAAGTAAAATAATTACAAAACATGTCATAAGGAATTACAAATGTAAAGCATCTAAGAAGAATGTTCACTAAGAATTAATGATAATATGTGTAATTTAAGAAATTTTGAACCTGTGGTGGAATTCCAGCATCTCAGAGACTGTGTCTCTCCTGAGATTTCAAACATTAAAGTGCCTACAGGTTACCAAGAGCAGTCTGATTAACAACCAAGATAAGCTGCAACATATTTGGCTCAGTGAAACCGGATATGCAAGCCAAATTTGCCACAGAAGTACACTTTAATTGCACATATTTTGTCTCTGTGTCTTGAGTCTGTGCATGCTCAGTGCACTTTTTAAAAAATATTTTTTGGACTGACAAACCCTGACCCTGACCCTTTTGACCAATCTACTCATACCAGCTGTTGGTTGCAGCTACAAAACGTCTAGGCAGTGGCTATCCTGTGGGTAAGAGGAGAATGGCAACACTTGTTCAAACAGGTGGGCAGAAAATATGAAAGTAAAAGTTGAATACAACAGGTCATCTCAAGGTGTACAACATCATCAAGGCTTGAGCTGACAGGCTATGAAGAGAATGAGTACCTACAGCACCAGTGTTACACTTGACGTATATTTGTTGTAACTGAGTGTACCTAGTCATGCATAAACAATAAAAAATAGGTTGTGGTATGGCAGTGACTGACGTTCTGACATTATGACAATGTTTTAAGACAAATTCAACTTCCTAAATGGACTACAGCAGCATTAGATCATATTGATTCCAACTATAATGAGTCAACTGAAAATCTGGCATGGACGGACAACTTCCGGGTGTGTTACGAGATGCAGGGTCAGCATTTCACATGAATGGCTCACTAGACAATCCATGCCTGCCTGATGTCAATGGTACACTCTGGTGGTGTCAGTGTTACAGTGTAAGGAATGTTTTCTTGACACATATCTGGCTCTTTTGTTGCAACTGAACATGATTTCAACACCACAGCGAACTTAAATTTTGTTGTTGACCAGGTGCATCCCGTGATGGCCATAATCTATCCTTTTCCAGTTGGATACTTCCAATAGAACAATGCGCCATGTGACAAGATAAACAAGGCAGTTCCTTTACTTCAGCTTTACTTCAGTGGCTTCTGCTGTCCCAGATCTCAATCAATATAGCACCTTTAGATGAAATGGAACAAATGTTCACAGGACAAATGCGCTACTGAAAAATCTGCAGAACCTATGATGGTCAAGTCAGCATGGACTAATAACCCTGTGGACTATTTCCAGCACCGTGTTGAGTCTATGCACTGAACCTTCCTGCTGTTCAGCAGGAATTAGCTATGTCTACCTAATAAAGTAAAGTACAGAGTGTACAGAGGACATATATAATTGCACGAGATACAGCAATTCATCATTCAGCACAATCACAAAACTTAAAGCTTAAAGCAGATACCAGGTGCCTCCCTGTTGCCAGGTGAGGATAATGTAATGAGCTCACCTCCTGGGGGACACTGGTGTCCACTCACCCCCCACACAGAGAGGATTCAGGGACACCAGAGAGAGAGCTCAATGCATTTTAGTCACACCCTCTGCCCCAACTGTTGACTGACAAAATGGGTTGAGAAGAGGCACACGCTCTAACTGGAACAAATGTTTGAATGTCACAATAAATTAACCATTTAAACATTTTCAAATTAACAGCCCACTGTCACTATCAAAAACTCCTAATTCTCCTAAAACTTATTAAGTTGCTCATTATAATTTCATTCAGCTACTAAATAAAACTTAAAATACATTCAAAATTCATAATTATTATAATTATTTTTCAGCCTGCTAAAAAGATGGCAATTACAATTGAAATTGCAGCACATTTGTCCATATACTGTCTATATACTAGTTCGCTTTTCATGACAAAGGATATCATGAATGGAATCGAATGGCATGCACAAGGTAGTGAGTTCTAGATAATTGTGTGATTATGGTTTGTAAATGAGACAATTTGGACTTAAATTAATCAAAACTGAACAAACAGCAGTGGCACAGAACGCAGCTGGACATCAGCATCATTGAATTGAACACTCAAAACCCAGAAAGCATGATAAATCAATGGTGTAACCTTTTAAAATGAAAAAAAAGGTATCTCTGGTAAAAATACACACATTCCAGTCTTGCTTACTGGAAGTGGTACGCTAAAATGCATTCAAATCCTCTCTCAGTCTAAATTTAGTGATCTGACTTTCAAATGGAGGCCAGAGGAATATATAGCCTGTCTGAGTCTCTGTGGACCCTGTGTGCTAAAGACTGGGGCAGAGAGGCTCTGGGATGGTGCCAGCGTGAAACGTGAAGAGGAACAGCCCTCCCAGGCTTTTCCCACAGCCTTTGACCAGCAACACCAAATGCAACTGCACAAGAATAAGTCCCTTTGGAAAGGAGAGAGTTCCGTTGTCAAGAGAAGGCTGAATGGGAGCCTGGTTCTCACGGTACCGTTAGCATACTCCAGTCTGCTTTCCAAGTGAACTGACCAGACACCGCTGCCCTCTCCTGGCTCAGCCTCAGACTGGAACCTGAATCAGACCAGAAAAGTCTCCACGGGAAGGAGTTAACTGAAAAACCAGCTATGCTGAATATCAAATGCCAGGGGACACTGGAGACCAGTGGCTGGAAGTAATTCAAATAGAACCAGATATCTAGGCTGAGCCATGAAATATGCTGAACATGCTGAATCAGAACTCAACCTAGCTTTCACCTTGGAGGCATTTGCATTGCTGAACAAACAAAGTAAATTACAAAATAAACAACACACAAACGGGCACTACACACTGAAAGCAGCAATTTCCACTGTTCCTGCCATTACCTGCCCTTGAGTATTTGCTCAGCTTCTATCAACCCAACCTTTATTTATCAAGGTTAGATTTTGACCACGAATGTCTCGCACCAATGCGTCATGATGGCATTGCACTCTTACAACACACCTCCTACAGTATTTCCTGTTTGCACGCAAGATATTTTTTATAGCATCAAACTAATTTTTCCAGGCTCAAACTTTCCATTTAAGTAACTACTTGCTTCCTCTACCCTTACCAGACTGATCATTCATCATGCGGATGGCTTTAGCTTTGGCCAACTCCAGTGCTGTGACCCATCTCTGACGCTCCACTTCTGTGCTAGCCTTCAGGTGGTAGGTGCGTCCACCACTGCTCAGGACAATATTGCAGGCGTCCTCTGTGTCTATGTGTGCCGTGGCCAAGTTGATTGTTCCACGGCATGTGTGGGCCATCTCTGCTTGTGTCCTGGAACAGACAGAGAGACAAAAAGAGACAGAGGAGGGCGAGAAAGACAGGCAGACATAAGAAAAAGTTGAAGACATCTGTCTTGTATATGAGCTACTTCCCCTCACCGATTTGTCTTGCATAGGGACAATTACACATCTCATTATTACAAACAGTCCATTCATGAATATAACAAGAGAAGCAGTACAGGAGCAGGTAGGGCAGTAAAATTAAAATTCCTACGGTGAATAAGCACAGGTAGGGAGGCAAGGAGATACTGAGGAGTGCCACAAATAACATAAACTGTTGGGAATCACCCTGAGAGTTGTGCAGTGGTGGAATCACTGGTCATGTAAAGTCCCATTACACATACTGTACATGTTCTAATGTTCAATGGAGTACACCCATCCGCTCATGAAAGCTGAGCCCGTATGAGCTAATACAAAGTAAAGAGGAGAGTTTGAACGTCATATAATTTAGTCAGCTAGATGTGACTGCTCTGCTATGATTGTATGTGAATTGTGGGTAGTCTGTGTAGGCTCCACCAAGACCAACTGTTGCACATTCAGTGGGCCACAGTAGTTAAGATAACAAGGCCATTGTCTGGCTCCAAGCCTCCGTAGTGAACAAAACCAAACAATGAATAACAGCGGGAACAAAGAAGGAACAGAGTGTGATAGGTTGTAAAAGAGAGAGAGAAAGCAGGCGAGAGAGGGAGAGAGACAAAAAGAAACAGAGCAGGAGATCTATTAAAAAGGAGGAAAGGCAAGAAAGTGTAGTACTGTATTGTTTGTGCTTTCATGCACAGTGCAAGTCTTAAACAAACAGGATATGATTCATTGTTTTCCAAAAAAAAATCCCCGAATAAAATAACAGTCATCTTGCTTGAAAGTTTACCCAACAGCATCAAAAATGTTAAGACATTTTAAAAAACCCTCTGTCTGCGGTTACAGCTCTACCACAACAGATAAATATAATGTAATTACAGGATTTGTTAATATTATGGTAACTTTTTTAATAAGATAATTGTTAGAATAGTTGCTACAACTAATTTTAGGTGGAAAAATTTGGGGCACAAAAACAAAATTACAATGCCCTTTCATATTTACCAGGAAAAAAATCCAAGAACAATATTGTATTTACAATGTTGCTCTTGCAATGTTGTGGTGAAAAGCTGGTTCCCTGACATCCTGTCACAGTTTGACAAGCTACACTCTGTGACAGGGATGTGCAATCATGTGGCATGGAGGGCTGAGAGTCTGCAGGTTTTCGCTCCGACATAAGACTTAACACTAAACCAAGTGATTCCACTGGCTGATACGCATTCAACCAAAGAGGGAGAACAAATCGGTGAAATCGCCAGAGGTGCAGACTTCTGCTGGAATGAAAAACTGCATAGTCTCTGCCTTCCATGGCATGACTGCCCATCCCTGCTCATGGAGGAAACCACGGTGCAATATGCAACCATGCATTCATGTGTGCATGAACAAATGCATACATGCACATGGCATGTAGCCTATGCATTTGTTCATTCATCCTACCATCCTACCATCCATCCATCCATGCATTCATCCATCCATCCATGCATTCATCCATCCACCCATCCATCCATCCTCACTAAGGCCTCACTGCCACCAGCAGCTGCCTCTCAGCAGCGCTAAGCCTATACCAGTGTCAGTTTCAGTTGACAGTAACATGGGTGGCTGCTGGCTTATTAAGACAGAGGTTGAAGTTTATCTCCAACTAAGCTCTGCCTGGAGGTGACGTCCATCACACTGCTTATACTGGCTGAGGCCAAGTCTTGTTAGAAAGCCGAGCCAGAACAAGCACTTCAGTGTACCACTGTTTTACTGGCACTTGATGTTCATCAGTTGTGCAGACAAGATCGCACTGAAGCCATGCAAAGCCATGAGGAGGGTGGGCAGGGCTCCAGAAGAGCCTGGTTTCCAGCCTAGCCCTGCCTAGCTCAGCTGCAGAGTCCTGGCTCTAAGTGGGTCATCCAAATGAGTGTGCTGCTGATGAGTAAGATGAGATCCATGCTGATCCCCTCTGCCCTGTGGGAAGGCAAGGCCATGCAAAGGCCATGAAATTACACAGCCAAGAAAACTGCAAAAGCTGGGAAAAAGAGATAAGGACCAGGGGCATTAAGGCACTGACAGCAGGTGAGGTGGGGTGGCAGTGGCAGTAGGGCGCTGTGGGCATGAGAGGCGGTCCTGCATATTGTGCTGAGCCAGTAGAGAATTACAGGGTTTTACCTGTCGTTCCCCTGGGCACACATCCTCATAAAACACAAATCCACCGATCTGGAGCATGTAATGACAGAACAATAACCTATGAACATAACACAAAACAGACTACCACAGGCATGAGCAGACACACAGGGCAAAACACACAGGCAAGCACAGGAAATAATATACAGTACACAGAGCATGGGAATGCAGACATTGAGATACACAGGTTGTGGCTGGGGGTTGTCATATCACCAGACATTGAAAGAAAGAGCAAGGGAAGCACTGGGGTAGACATAGTGCTGAGGAGAGAAAAAAAAACAAGTGACAAGCAAACCAAAGCAATGAAACTGCAACACGGACAGGGTGACATAACCTGCTGAAAGACTGAATATGGCCAAAGAGTCCCTTCTCTCTTTAATGTCCTCCCCTGGCTCTCACCTTCCCGCACAAACATACAACCCACTCAGACAGGTTCTTTCACACTGGCATGCACACAAATACACACACACACACACACACACACCATGGCCTGATGCTAAGACCAAGGAAGAGGCCATTAACAAGATTAGATCACAATTTCCACTCTCTTCTCTCCACATCTCTGCCTCCAGTAATTCTGCTGATGTGCCAGGCTAGTATACAAGGCTCTGAGCAGGCTGTACCCTCCAGCTGGGCCCACAGTTGGCTAGTTCACCACTCTCCTGCCCCACCTCCCAGTCCCCAAGAGCTCAGCGTGCCAGCAGTAACACCATAACCTGACTCTCCGTAGACACAAATGGTGTTGAACCCCCTCTGAGCACTCAAATTGATACTATCCAGTTACTGTCCGATGACTGGGAGGGAAACAAGGCAGACCTACTCTACTATGAAAGAGAAGGCTAGATTCACCGATATGGCAGCTCCCACAGCACTCAAGGCTTTAATGCCCCATAATCTTCCCTAAAGCACCAAGTCAGATTTACTCTAAGAGGTGAGTAAGCGGCGCTGAGGGTATTAAAACTAGTAGGAAAAGTCAATTAAGAAATTAAAAATGAAAGCAGTTCAGTGAGAAGGGAGGGACAAAGACCCTGTCACATGTTCCGGTAAGGACTGCACAATGAGGCTTATAATACAAGAAAAGCACAGCACATAAGGCTGACGTGGAGTAAAAGACAGCCAGTCTTGCAGCGTCAGAGCAAACCGGAATCAATGGAGCAAGTGCAGTGTTGCATCTTTATAAAACCCATTACATTTTAACAGGCTCAAGTGCTGAGTGTGTCGACTCATTGGCAGAGTCAGAGCACAGATTATGGTCCACCACTGCCCTTTGACTTCTCAGCTACAGGCTACAGAGCTCAGCCCAAACTTCTCCCTGTCACAACTGGAATGGAGGTGATCCTTCAGGTCATCGGTTCGGCCTCTAATTAGCAAGCATCAGTAACTATTGACATATATTCTGTGAGATTAAATTACTATTGTACTTCTGAACAGGGAAAACTAATACAGTTAATACAAGGCATACAGCCAGTCAATAAATGTTGTGATATGTGTGATGTGACATTACTTGATTGGGCTATAAAGCGCATTCCTATATGACCACTAACAGACAGGGGCGGGGGATCTCTAGAGCACCAAAAACAAGAGTGCCCAGTAGGGCAAGGGCCAATAAATTAGGCCTATATCTTGGTAGGAGGATTTTGATGTAATCACTGATGTAATCTGCACCGTCCAACTTCTTTTATTTTTCAAAGGACCCTTTTAAGTTAGTTGTTAAAACTTACATCCATTCTACCTATACAGGTTTTCAGTTTTAGCCACACCCCCTTTTGAATGTTCAGATTTGGTGTGTGTTTAAAAAAGATGTGAATAGTTGCCTCTGTGTTTTACTTCAGAGGTGTTTATAAAATAAACATGTCACAGGTTATTACTTCCCTGTGTAATTTCTCAACGTTTTACTTTTGATCTGAATCACCTAATAACAATGTTAATCTTAATTGTGGATGAAGACTATTTCATCATACATGATGCATCATAGCTTTTTGTGTACTGGTGGGACTGCCTGTCGTGCAGTGGGTGCCCTTTTTGTTTTTTCACCCCTGCCCTGCAAACAGTCTGAGTCCCCAACTGTGTATGACAGTGTTTAATCAATTGCAGAATGTCATTTCATCAAATCATGTTGAACACTTGCCATAAGTGACATTAAAAAAACATACTTAAAAAAATGACACACAATGTTTCTTCTGGTGCTAAAATTAATTGTAATACTTAGTATAATGACTGCTATAGTAAGTATTACAAGAAGATAAGGCAGAGTAATAGTTAAATTATTCATAATTTCAATGGAATACATGTTCTGATGTTATAATTACTGTAGCACAAGAATATTAATGCTATCTGACATGACACAATGTTCTATTATCACTTGACTTACATCGAAGATAGTTAAGGTACAGTAGCATTGGAGTATGTATATTACTAAAAAGTGGAAACTGTGGGTTATCTTGGTCAGAATGTGTGTTTCATGTTTACTTAGCTTACAATGGAAGTGCAGATAGGCGACCATGGCAGGCACACATGCAGGCACGCACAAAGCCTGAAGCCAGACAGACACAGTGTTGTCTGCCAGGCAGACATCAGTAGAGGGGACATTATTCAGGATCCCCTTTGTGAGAACTTGTGCGCTCCACTGCCTCTGTGCTCAGATGTCGACAGGCTACCTTTACTTCAGGGACAGCAGTCACCTTACGACATAATGGACTATTAATAGAAAGTAGAGGCAACAGGCCTCTTTCTTTCACCATCAGCACAGATATAAGTAAGCTTCCATCTGTTTCAATTAACCTTTTTCTGGGGGAAAAAGAAAAAACAATCAGGCTGTTTGTAATGGTATGGCACAAGTATGTTGTAGTGGTTGTAGTCATAGGGTGAAACAGGGTTGGTATGACAGACAAAAAACAATTTAAATGCATAACTTTGAAGGTTATTTTTTCAGTGAACACAGACAAGTAAAACTCCCCATCCAAAGCTGAAATATTCTTTTGGGGCTGGGAATCAATTAGATACACTGGGCCAGCAGAATGGCATCAGTGGGCTGGGAGACTGCCTTTCACAGAGAAACCAGGTTCAAGTTTCCATGTCAACATTAGTATTCTCTCTGTTGAAGAGTCCTTGATCAAAAAATGGAGTCCTTCCCACCCTCATGGGTGCTGTCCTGTATGTGATCTGGCACTCTGACCTCCCTGTGAAACGGGGCAAAGAAAATTTCTCTACAAGCATAAATTAAGTGTCACATTTATTTCATTTTATCTTTTTGCAGGTGATCACAAGCTCATGTAACATGCTAGAAGTCAGAGGGCTTTTTAAGCATATCGTAATCTAATTTGTGAAGGCATTTACACTACTTCAGCCAAGTGTCACAGACTAATGGTGGCACTATTTGCAAGGGGAAGTGAACTCCAAGGACCTACATTCTATGGTGAACCATTTAATTAGGAAAACTGGGTTGGACAGAGTGAACAACTGTTGCAACAAGTAACCCTCACACTCTCCTCTTCAATAGACCATCTTCATAGAATTGAGAGCGTCTCAATTTTACATAATTACTTCTTCATACCCATCTCATGCCATTGTGCAAGATGTACAAAATGTACAAAAACTGATACTCTGGCAACTAGAGCTAGTTTGGCATTAAACAATTAAGCTTTTTGTTAACCCAGGGCCCTCAAAATGTGGTTCATTGCTTGAGATATCACAAAGGGCACTGTGGCCCAGGGGTTGAATCTGTAGAGTATTTTGAATGTTACATGCCTATCAGTCAAATGATATCAAGCAAGTACCAGTTAAGTATGCAAACAAAGTGGGTGCCACATCAAACAACTAAAAGAATCAAAGTCTTTCTAAGGCCACACCATGACACAACCTTATGGCCTAATTCACCTACTTTGATACTGTTTATCAGTGTTAACACTTAGCTCAGAGTAAGTTAGAAATGGATCTTAATTTTTTATTTTGAAATCCAATCGGCAAGATACTCAGGCATATACCCAGATCTCCATTTAAAAAACAAACAAACAAACAAACGCTATACTAGGTCTAATTATTAGTTAGGCGATTGTTTTCTGTGTTCAAGCGGTATGAGTATGATCCATTCATTGTTTCTGCATTAGAGTGACTCTACCCACGGCTGGGGGAACAAGACATGTATGAAGCACCTGAGCCACAGGTGTTGGGCTGCGGTTTAGCCTCCCGTGGTGTCCCACTGTGTGACAACTGCGTGCTCAGAGTAAAGGCTGTATAATGATGATGGCGACCATCCCCTCAAAGTGGATTTGGATACTGTTCTCAAACTGGGTAGCCTGGCTTCAGGGACACATGAGACGCAATGAATGATTTCGCCAAGAAACGCATGACGTACTTACATGGCGTTAATTGAAAACCTGTTTTGCAGAGTACGGACAGTTTCCCAAAATGTCACCCGTTCGTCAGTTTCTTTATGTTGTGCGTCAGTGTCAGTGAGAAATGGACAGTTGTTGCATCCTGGAGGTTCAGCCGTCATGAGGGCAGCGACTGACAGGGAGCTAGCTGGCTAGTGGAGTTAGCAAACGTTATTGGCTAACTATTGATACTGCAGACAACATTTTGACTGTCTCTTGAGTTCAGAAGCCTTGTTGCTGTTGTTGTGTGTTTGTGTGAGTGTGTATGTGTGTGTGTACCCGTGTGAGTTCTTCTCTACATCTGGCAGGTCTTGGCCATAGCCTGTGTACGCTGTTATTGTTAGAGTAAACAGACAGCTGACTCCCATAACCGTTTGACAGCTAACGTTAGCCTGCTAGCCATCCAGCTGTAATGATGCGCGTACGGAGAGACGAGACTCGCTGTGCCAGCCTGGCGTTTATTCAGAGAAATACAACACATTGCGTCTGGGTATTTACCTGTAATATGACAGCAGGCCGTTGCTGAGGACAAACCATCGCCGCTGATACCCTTTCAAGTAGTTGGTCCATTTAAAAAGCCAGCCTTTGTAAGTATCCGACCCTGGTGCTGGGGCCGCGGCAGAGGTGGATGCCGAGCCCTTCCCCTGTTCGCTCATCCTCCGCTCCGCCGCACGCCGAGGGGTGCAGGATAAACCGGGGACAGCGGCGGGGACACGCTCCTACCGGGTCTGCTGAGGCTGGCGGTCGCCTCTGACGAATGAGCTTGACGGAGGTGGGTCCGGGCTAGGGGGAGAGAAACCACTGTGAGCCCCCTTCACATGACGCTGGAATGGACAGCGGAGGAAGGACGAGAAGTGATGCCAAGACACTTTGCTGATGTAGACTGCAGAGAATCCAGTCCGACCTGCACCACGTGACGTTGTTATCTAAACATTCCTAAACATTTGGCATGTGACCTGGCTGTTGATTTCATCGGGTCAGTCAACTGGAGAGCCAGCAGTTGCGGGTTATGATCTTTAAATGTATCATACACACACGGACGCACGCGCACTCTCTCCCTCTCTCTCACACACACACAGACGCACACATCGATTTCGGCACGTACTGTCAAGCCTCCAGACCGCCTCGAATTACCAAGTAGTCTATCTTATTATAATTCACCTAATTCCCAATACAATATCCCACATAGCTAATTAACATCAAATAATCTGATTTATTTACATGGATCAGATTTTTTTTTTTTGCATGATTTTATTAGCATGCGTGAGATGAAGGTCGTAGGCTATAAATATTTGGGGCTTCTATGCATAGCATTTGGGAATAATTACTCAGTAATATATAAAAGTATTTACAGTTAAAGAATAATCATTTGAAGTCAAAGTTCAATCATGTGTTTTTTACAGGTTTACAGAATAGAAGACGAGTTTTTTTTCAGCTGTCACCAGTCCTTGCAGTGGACAGAGATGAACGAGGCTGACAATCATTGTCCTCTTGAATATGGGCAGGGGGCAGTCTTCATGCTGTCCATCTGCTTGGCTGGTTTTCACCAGGTTTTGCAAGTAGGCAGCAGATGCTGTCCAGTCCCACAGCGCCCAGGTATAGGAGTGCAACATCATCTGTTGCACGCAGATTAAGTTGCTACAGCCCTTGAAATAATCTGGGCAACATCATTCATCACACAGACAAGAAGAGGGCACCCCACTTTAACCCTCTGCTACGCGCATAAAGCTGTCTCTCAGCAGCTACCAAAATGTTTTGTTTGCACTGACCAGATCTAACAAATTCCACGCCATTTATGCAAACTGTGCACATGCAGTCAGGTTATATCTAAAATACACAGCAGCAATTAGCCAGGAGTGCGAGGGTCAGCTCATGAGAATAATTTCAATGGGCGATCGCTGGATCCCGCTGTGAAACTAGTTAGAGATTGACTAGTCAACTTTTTCTCATTGTTACTGGTGAACAGCGTGAGAAGGCAGAACTGCAGTTAAACAGAGGTAGTGTACAGCAGGGTTGGGTCACCAGTCAGATGATCAGCTGGTCCCGTTGAATACAAGGAGCACAGTGTTTCCCACGCACAGGGCCATATATCAATATCGGCAAAGCTGCTATAAAGAAAAAAAGCTGCTCAGTGTAAACATGTTACTGGTCTAAACTGATTTGTATGCTGCATCTACAATGTATCACGTTGTCTGCCAGATACAATGCGCCCTCATGTGAAAATTAACATATTTAACTTGTAATTCTCTTATTTGTTCCAACCCTGCATCTATTAACGTGGCACTTTAAAGTTATTTTAGACGGATAAAACGCAATACTCACAGAGGAGGGCAGTGTAAATACTGACATATGAATCTGCCTCCTCCAGGCCACTATTAGATTCCACAGGACACACTGCTACTGCAGGACAGTTAATTAATACATAATCCCAAATAGACCGTGATATATTGAACATACCTCCTCTCTCTCTCTCTGTCTCTCTCTCTCCCTCCCTCTCCCTCACACACACACACACACACACACACACACACACACTGTGAGAAAAGCTGGAGCACTGTAGGAGTTTAACACAAATTCCAGTAAATGCTCATAATGACTGCACTGTTACTTTCATCTTAATTAGATCCCAGCTCCAAGAAAAAACCCAAATACAGTAAGGCTCTTTTAGCAAGTACTGCGAATCAATTTGATAGTGTTATAAAGGGGTTAAGTGTCTGATACTGGTCGGCTGACTGTCCTGAATTTAACTCCTGATGCCCGAATCTTGTGCTGAGAGAAATCTTTACAATTTAATGACAGCATTTTACCACAAGGTGGCGACCATGTCAAATGATAATGTTGTGGTTCAAATGATGCACAGGGTTTAAAATTAATGACGAGGGTAAGGTTGCTGTTCCGAAATGCATTTAATAATTCATCAAGTGTCCAAA
>OMLB01010981.1:3142-16874 GCA_900302555.1 Myripristis jacobus | reverse complement strand
CAGCAAAAAAAAAAAAAAAAAAAAAAAAAAACAGAATTACTCACACATTACTAACACAGTAATAAAATAAACCTAAGTAATGTTTCTGATAAAAAACTGTAGCCCTTTTTATTTGGAAACGCGCACACAAACTGATGAAAACTCATGCTACACGCATGGGATACACGCTTTCTAGTGTATCTCTGCTACATATTTCTTTTTTTATTAGAAATAACACTAACACAGCCATCTGCCCTGATAGGAGGTTTCAACACTACATCTTTGAGAGAAACATGAGCTTGTGCTCTTGCATGCCAGTGTAAAACTATCACATTCACACCATTCAGCTGCTCTCAACAGTGTCAGAAAACCATGTATTACAAAAATCAAACACAATATCACATTTTAACATCAGTGCAATTAAACCCTGACCTGTTGGCTCTACCAACAAAAGCATGCAAGTCAATTAATCCATGAATCACTCTTATGTACAGTGGGCCTGCTTACTTTCAGTGCAACCATATTCACAAAGTATCTAGTTAGGCCTAATCAAATGAAAAAGCAACGGTTAATCTCACAACATTACCAGTTAGATACAGTTCAAACACTGCTATAAAAGCTCTGTTTAGGTCCTCTGTGTTTCTGTGATTCACTCATGGGATGTATATGTCGAGTCAGTGATCTCTGCTCTCTCCCTCTCTCTTATGTCTGCAGGGGGTGTATGAGCATGAAAGGGTTACAGCTGTGTGAGGTGTTTTCAGTATACTACAGTGGTGTAGTGGGTCAGGACATCCCTGTAGGTTTTTTATTGCTCCTTCCTAAAACCAAAGATCAAACATCTTTGATCTTGCTCTGTACTATCCACGTGCCTGTCCTTTGCTTGCGTGAATGTCAACTTTAACACCTTTCTTTCTCTCTCACTCTCGCTCTGTCTCTCTCTCACACACATACACCTCTTATGTACAGTTTCCTTTGAGCCTCTGCAGCCTTTTGCAGGTCCCCAGTTCTGTGGACTTAATGTATTCATCAGAAACAGACAGTGAGCGAGGGGAGGGAGCACATTAAAGGCCTACAGTACATCACGATAAGGGACTGCAGTGTTTTCTGCTGCAAGACAACCTCAAACCACCCTTGGTCTGAACATCAAGCTTAAACTTTATACAGTAGGGACAGGAAAGCAAATCTGCCTAAATTCACTTAGCCAGGAAAATGCAGGTGACTAGTCATGATCTAAAAAGGTAAACTGCCTAATTGTGTTTATTTGTACATCTCTTTCGAGGTAAAAACTTCCTGTCGATCTTTTCGTTCTAAGCCTCGTTAATGAATCCAACATGTCAAATGTGAGTATCCTCTGTCGACTTAACTGAATGTGACGAATGCGTTCAAAAAGGAAGACTTTATGATATTGCTGCCTCTCAAACACAGCTTTCATACTGTCAAAGCCTGGCTACAGCCGACCAACATCCATCAATAAGACCTGCTGCTGAGGAAGTTCAGGAAGCACAACCTCAAATGTCTAACTGTCTGGTTGATGTGAGAAAAAAAAACATCCTGTATGTACTCATTGTATTAGTTTTCATTTGCTTCCTCTGCTATCTTCCCCCTTTCATTCCATATAAACATTTGGCAGAATTTGAGTAGGAAGTGGTTGGATGATCATGAGTGGAATTCAGTGTCTTTTACAGCGCAAGAGTCTAATAAACCTCATTATGAAAAATCAGCTCAGTAAAGCAGGAGGCCACAGGGTATTTTTCCAGCCATTTAGATAGAAGTCCTTTTCTCCATCTCCGCTCCACTCCTGAGGTGAGAGGGGTGGTGTGGGAGGAGGGAGCTCTGTGGGTCACATGATGGTGCAGCGATTCCTCTGTAGCGCCCCCTGTAGACGGATGGAGGTGTGGTTCTGGCGCATGCCTCGTGCCACGGCGATGCCAAGCAGTTCCTTGAAGAGCAGAACCACATGCCAGTTGAACTTGGCGGAGCATTCCACGTAGCCACATTTCCAGGTCTTCTTCACCAGGACAGAGACCGCCCTGCGAGGCGTGAAGCGATGCCGCTGCAGATCTCTCTTGCTGCCAACCACCAGGATTGGCACCTCACTGCTGCTGCCCTCCCTGCAGGGACATGTGAGAGGTTGAAAAAAAAAACTCAGGTCAAACAAATGTCTTGACATCTTAGGATGTGATGGGCACCGAATGAAGGTGAGAAATTTTCCATGCTGTGAAAAACTGCCCGTCACCACCACCGCTGACAACAACAACCTGAAGGTTGCAAGCACACAGTCTGGCCCGCTATCAGTGAGGGATGGTGAACTTAATGAGGATTGATCGCTGCAGCGTGGGTGCTGGTGTGCTTGTGAGCACTGGTAAATCTTTGAAGGAATACCTTCTTCTCTGTGTGTGCATCTGCGCTGAAGCTGGTGTGGAGTGTAATCATTTTAATCAACAAGCACAATTAATATAGAGGAATTTGCCGTGGCAACATGAGCGCAGCGAGCCTTGCTGTTCTGTTACGGTGGCTGGCGAGGTGCGTGCAATATGTCTGTGTGCAGTTTCCCCCCGTTTCTGAGGTGTGCGGGGGTGGACTGGAGGATCAGAGCTCACAGGCTCCAGGGGCCTCCCACCACTCTCTGCATTGACTGGTTTACAGCATTTGGAATTGCAAAGATGTATGAGAGGCTAGAGACATAAATTAGTGACTCAAGACTTGCATGCCTGACATGTGACACTATTGTCTTGTTTAAGGCTTGATTTGTGTTTCAACTTGTAGCTCCTACCATGTTGATGAATAAAGAACATCTGCACCCCGGATGATTTAGCCAGCCTTTTCCAATCAAGCCTGGTTGGTTTTGTTTTGAAAAAAGCCAATCTAACACTCCGTTTAATAAAGAGAGCACAGCAGTTCACCACAGGGATGGAGTGAAAAGTAGTTATTAGAGGGATTCATGAATTGGATCAGACAGCAGATACTACAATGAGAATACGAAAAGGGTGCCATTTTTCACTGTCACATTCAGGCTCATGAATCTTCTGGTTTGGTGCTGTTTGTTAGGGTTTTGTAGTTCCTGGAGCTTGGAGCTGCTCAGAGCTACAGCTTTCTTCATGAAGTGCTAAAATTAAAATTGTCATACAGTTCTACAGTAGGCCATGGTGATCTCACAACAAATTAGCTGAGTGGCAGTATGGTTTGATGGCAGCGTTGTGATGTTTACAGCTGGTTTATTTGCTCACAGCTTATACATCGAGTGAGTCACTGGAACAAATTTTTCAGCTAAAGTGAATCCTCTATTGCTGCAACAATAATAAAGTGAAATCGTCATCTTCTGACTAAGACCTGCATGCTTGGATGCATATATACACAAGTCTACCTAGATATAGAGGCAGAAAGAGAGAGAGATATGAAATGAACCAAGTGCAGCTCTCAAGCTATAAATCTAGTGCTTGAAGATGGTTGGAAAACATACTGCAATGATAACCATCTCACCTTTTTTTATACTGGACTCTGTACACACAACAGACTATAAATATCTCCCCACATATCTGCTTGGGCTTGCAGGTTTCAGAAGGAAAAGGTTTGAGGAAGATGTATGTGTGTGCATGTGTATGCGTCTGTGTGTGTGTGCAAGTGGGGTGAACTATATAGGAGTGATGAGGGGAACTGGCACTGATATAGCCCTCATCAAACTGTTGGCAGTCATGGGGTTCATGGTAGAGAGCTAAAAAAAAAAAAGAGCTGACAAAATAAGGTTATTCTGTTTGTGTAAGCATCTTGTCTGCAGAATGTCAAGGAACGTTTGCAAGTGAATGCAGATTGTGGCCTGTGTTGGTGCGTGTTTGTGTGTGTGTATGTGTGTGTGTGTGTTTTCCTCTCTGAATGTGGTAAGGTAAGCAAACACAGACGGCCAATTCCTTTATAGCTGACAACCTCAGTCAGGCAGACCCTTACAAATCCCAACAACCCTTAGGTTCTACCTCCTCCATTACCGACAATATGAGTTCATATATATTCATATATCTTCCTATCCTCCCATCTCTTTTTTCCCCCCCTTCTTCTCTTATCTATCAGTCTGGCCTGAGATCTTTCTCCAGTGATTACACATTTCCCCTATTTCTCATTCCCCTTGCGCTCACCCTACCATCCCTTGCTGCTGTTGGTAATGGTTTTCTGTCAGGGCCGTAAACACACATGGCAGGATAAACACAGGAGCCGAGGCCACAGGAATGTGAGAATGAACCATACAGTGGAGGTTTGGTCACTGCACAACACCATGTTAGAGCACAGTACATGAGGGCCACACATTTTCCCTGTCAGTATGCAAATATATGCAGGTGCAGATGCCAGCAGCCAGAATGACAAAGCAATGCCTTTTCCTTTTCATTTACACTTAAATACCTTCTTTGAGGACACATCTTTGGGGCTCAGCTGGTTAAGGTGCATATCATGTTGCACTGTGACGGCATGGGTTCAAATCCAGCCTGGGACCTTTGTAATGTGTCAGACCGCGCCCCCTTCCTGTCATTTAGTGCTGTACTCTGTCCTGAGACATAATCTCAAAATCACCAGTGTTGGCTGATGTGCGAGAATTAAATGTCACCTCATTACTAAACTGTCAGGATGCAGGGAAGAATGTGCAGAATCCAAAGATGTCACCACGAGTGGACAATCTGTCACTGTCATGCCGCCACAGACATGTGATTGTGTGGTTGTGTGCTCAGGCTGCGAAGTTGCACGCTAAAATGCCGCTAAAAACCAGCAGTGATGGTTGACAGGCCAAATGTTTATGGTTGCATGAAACTGCTGGTTCAAAGGAGTTTGTCCAGCAGTGTGTTTGTGATCATACCTGTGCTCTACTATCTGCTGTCTGATCATCTTGACATATTCAAAGCTCTCCACGCAGCAGATATCGTACACCAGGATGTAAGCATTGGCATTGCGAACGCCTCTGCAGCGCAAATCCAGCCACTCCTGCAAGAGAGACAGAGGGAGACGGAAACATAAATACCTGACACAAGGAAAACTATGTGAGATTATTTGTTAGGCACCGATTTGTAGAAATAATTAATTGCAGCTGAATGGCAACGTAGGATGTGATTTCTCAAATGATCCTAAAACACCTTGGCTCCATACTCAAAGTGTCAACATTTATCTGTCTTGATTGCATTATTTCTACTGCCTGAAAGTGTTTGGAGTCAATGAAGTCTTAGAACTGGCTCTGATTTAAGAGTCAGACAGCCTAGTGTAAAGTCATAAAACACAGTGACCGCCTGGCAGTGAATATAGCCCAGAAGTGCTACATAATGTCCCAGCTTCATGTGGTCAAGGACACACAGAGGGGACAGCTTATGAGAGGCAGAGATCAGAATAAGAAATGGGGGCATGTACAGAATGAGTTTTTGCCGTTCACCCCGCCAGCTTTGTCATGCACTGCACATCCAGCAGGGCAGAGAGCAGCTCTGGTTTAATGGTAATGACTTTCTAGCAGTAATTAAAGCACGTGGCACAACTGGATACATTCGCAGCTTGCTGCAGGGGGACAGTGGCTCCAGCAATGGTACAATGACGCATTCGCTTTTTCATGCTGTGTTTCCCATATGACCCACCACCTCTGACAGCATGCAGTGAATCGGTAAGTGGTTTTGCGGGCTAAGGAGGGGAAGAAAATAAGGGGACAACAGTGGGTGGGAGAAAAAAAACTGCTCGGGGAGGGAAAGAGGGAAAACAAAACAGAAGCCTTAAGAGTATTTGTACAAGATGAAAGAGCAGCAGTGGACTGAGGGATGAGCAGACAGGGTGTCAACATAACCTCTGGTGTACCCACATGCTAATGGAGGGTGTAGGGAGTCTTGTGAGCTCAGTTCAACTCAGTTCAGTTCAGTTGGGTTTACCTCAGCTCAACTCAACAGAACAAAACAACCCTGTTCTCTTCTGTGTAGTTCATTTCTGTTAAATTCAGTTCAATTCATTTAATTTCAGTTCAGCTTAGTTAAGTTCAAAGTCATTTCATTTCACTTCAGTTCAGTACAATTCATTTCAGGAAAGCTGTAACAGCCATAGACGATCATTTTATATGTGTCTTATTTCTGTATGATTTTTTTATTGAATATTTTATTGAAAGTTAACATTTTATTGAAGTCATATCGAAGTCTTACTGTCAGTTTATTCCAACAATAATGTTTCATTTGAAACCCTTATTGGGTAGTTTTGGTATGATCCTATCTGAGTGTAAAGACACATATCTGGTTGTTTGTTGTTTGTTCAGCCTAGAAGAAATTATTATGGAAGGAATGTTCATAGAAGCACAGTTTTTTTACCCTGTCTGTTGATACTGTAAAACACTGCTTCAAGAAGATTCTGCAAAGTGTATTTACTTGTGTTTATAGAAACAATTTTTTTTTAAATTGAAATTACGCTTTTTGCACATTACTTTACTCAAGTGTTTCACCACATTGAAGGAATGACACAGATACTGGATCTGTCACCATAACAAAAGTAATAAACAAGCACAGTAGATAAGTAAATATCTGGACAAATAACAGACAAACAGCAATAACATATAAATAACATATTCTATGCAAAAAACAATAATTTAATTATCCAGTCCTGGTGCTGGCGAAGGCATTCCCCTAACGGCTCACTCCAACATAGAGACGATATGACCTGAGATGTTAGTCTGAGTAACCTGAACTAAACATGCAGCATACTGTAGAGGTGATCCTTGCAAATAAGTGTAATTGAGAATCTGAGAGACAAGGAAGGCTAAAGGGGGATCATGTAAGTTGTAATGATGACAATGGTAACGCGTCTGGGCTGGAGAGGAGGAATAATTACCTTCATTCAATCAGGTAGAGGGATATGTGGGTTTGTGTATAGATGTGTGTGTGGCATAGAGCCTCATACATCAGCAGGGAGATAATGAGGCTGATCAGGCATGGAGACAAACGTGGCACTAAAACCCTTGCTATCAAAACTGAAGAGAAGACAGAGGGAGGGGTGACAAAAGAGAATCAAAGTGAAGAAGTGAAAAACGGTAGGGTATTATTATTCTCTCTCTCTCTCTCTCTCTCTCTCTCTCTCTCTCTCTCTCCCTCTCTGTCCTCCAGATTGATTCAGTCCACCGGGGAACCAGTGCCTTATTTTCGCCAATCTACAAGACATATTCACACTGATTATACACCGTATTATCACAGTTTGACCTTTCCTGATGATCTAGGCTATTGACAATGTGAGAGATACACTGGCATTCTTCCTAGGTGCTTCAGATGCAGCCTCACGTCCCTGTGGGCTAAAAATAGAAGCTTGTGTTCTCATCTCATATCTCTTTGTCATCCAAGTCCTGTTTTTAATGTGGAGGAGGAGTTAGGGACAGCAACACGGCTCCTTCAAACCCAAACAGAGGACACAGGGCAAGCAAAAGAAATTAAGAAGTAGGACTGGGACGAGTGCACAACAGTCAGATAAATGTGTGTGCATGTAGGCAGGTTTATTTGTGTGTGCTTCTGGGCTGTGATGTGAGGGCTCCTGTATGTGTGAGTGTACACGTGGGGGCGTGAATGTATGTGTGGTGCCACTGTCTGTGTCCTCCAGTCGGTCTTCTTAACACTCTGCAGAAAAAGAGCAGCTCATCCCTCTCTCCTCAAGAGCCAAACAGAACATGTTTCCCTGACAACCGTGGGCCTCGGTCAGTTTTTAGCAGGCTATGACAAAGATGTGGAGTCTCCTGATAGTGTATGGAGAGCAGCTCAATGTCAATGGTTCATTGTGATGGATCAATACACGCACACAATGTAACTGGGGGGAAGGGAACATAGCAATTAGAGATATGCCACATGTAGGCCATAGTGGCCATTACGGATCTGAAATCTATAACACCCCTTGGGCCTGAAGCTCTCATCAATCAATAATGAGCCACACAAAAAAGGAAGAAAAAAAAACACATTACTGCAGAGTTTACTGCTGTTTGAGTTTATACTGAGCTGGAGGTCGACTGTTGGTCATAACTTCTTACACACACACACACACACACACGCAACCAAAATGCTACTACAAAGAGGACACTTTTGGATAAAGCACTTCCTATCTGTTGACTTTGCAGTTTTAATCAGAAGATCACAAATAATAATTTCACACAAACTGAAGTAGCATCTAATCATGTGACACTATTGACTCTATTAGCCGAAAGCTGTATGTAAGTTATTTAATGTCATATTCTACTGAGTTTTTGGATGGAAATGTAATTTGAAAGTAACTGAAAGTAATCCATTTGCATTATGTAGGTGGAATAGGTCACTGTCTCTAATCTGGAATTGATTGTATTTCTAAATTGAAATCCCAGTTTTGCTCTTATGTGTACAGAAAGACATGCACACGCACATAAACACTAAAAACTGTGGATACAAACATATGTACAAATACATAAACATGCATGCATATACAGACATACACATTTCTTTTCTAGCAGGGCTGCAAGTTGAGGGTGCACAACGTGCAGTTGACAAGCAGTCAGTTTCTATACTGTTATCGCAGACAGTATTGACTTAGATAATTAAGAAAAAATGACCAGAGAGAGCAGAAAAAGGAGAAAGAGCATGTTGTGTGGGAGGGAGTCATTGTGATACATTATCACAAGAATAAAAAAAGAACAAGAAAAAAAATCAGTGCTGGTGCCGCTGTCAGGCTTAAATCCATCTGTCATCACATCCTATCGACAAACTGTGACAGATGCTCTCTGAACGCAATCAGCAACAGACACACATACCGCAAAGCAAACAAATGATTATACCATTACAGCCTCATGGTACAATTATCAAATGTCGCCTGTCTTCAGTGCTGGCAAGGAGAAAAATCTGTTCTCCAAAAGAGACAAGAGGGCCACCCGTTGCCTGCCAAAACATCGGTGTTCTTTAAAATAAGATCTGATCTGATGAGAAACAGCCACACTGCATAAGCATGGAGGCGTACTGACTCACTCTATTCTGCAGCTTATTCATCACATTTCAGGGGAAATGATGAAACCTCATTTGGTAAACTTTATTCCTACAGTGTCCATTAAACTCCGCGTAACCTTTTCCATAGACTGCAGCAAATTCCTACTTTCCTCTCTGTTGGTCTTTTATTCCCTGTAGTATTTTAAGTGAACGTTGCTTTAATCCAATGTGCTGTGTACTGGGAATAAATCTCACCCAGGTTTCTTTGTGCTGGCCCTGCCTCAGCAGGCAGCAGGCCATTGTGTCCTGTGACCCTGATCCAGGCTACATTTCTCTGCCCATGGGGTCAAAAGGGAGCAGGGCACTGAGTCAAAAAATGCCTGATGTCTCTTCGCTCCTGTCACAGTGAATAGAGGACACCACTAGATACAGAAATGTGACCATGCAGGCTCCAGAGCAAGCAGAGCTGCGCATGGGAAGGGGAAAAACCTACAGCCGGCCTCTCAGGGCCATTCCTGAACATGAGTAACCATAAATCTGTCTGATAGAAATGTTGTGGCAGCACTCAGCTAATGGGTTTTTTTCTGCCCATATACCTTACACAAAGGACCTGCCAAAGGGCCCCTGCTCACTGTAGTACCACTCTGAAATGAAGAAGAAATGCTACAGCAGGATGATACAACATGTTGCAGTGTCAGACATTGTTAAAGCTCTTTCTTGTGACTCAATCTTAGGGCACACACACCTCTAGAGATGGTTCAGCCCGTCTTACTTGCACAGCTACCAGACTGTTCCCCAATGGGGGTTAAGTACCATTTAGCGGAAGAAAAAAGGAAACTCAATCACAATGCCTGCACTGAGGGTCTCTGTGGGCAGGGAACAATGAAGTGCACTGCAGACCTCTTAACACACGGACAAAATGTTGTAAAATCTGTTTGCCTCCGCCAGCAGAATGGTTAATTCTGTGGGACTCAGCTGGATGATTGCCTGCCTGTTGGGTGTTTTCTGTGTTAACACCATACTTAGCAAGCAAAGAGCAGACCAACACTTTCGGAGGCCACTCATTCAGATGCTCTTTCCCCTGCCTGGCCTGATCTCATTTTCTCAGTGGCACCTCTCCCGTGTATATTACTTGCAGGGAAGAAAGGTAAAAACAAAAGACAGAAAAATGATCGGTGGCATGCACCAGGGGCTGTGTGGCAGCTTGGTGTGGTGACCTTGGAGATTTCCATCTTGAAAGTCTTATAGCCTCTCCACTGAGGCAACTGCGGACAGGAGTTTGGTAGATTGATTCACAGTCCACAGGGGCTTTGACTGAAGCATGACGTTTAAATACCCAATAATCCTCCACACACTACCACCAATCCTTCATGTTTTGTATTCGGCCTTTTCGCTGGCTGCTAGAGAACTGGAGGCAAGAATAAAAAGTAAAAAAAAAATAACATTTGCTTATTTTGCTCCAAAGGTGAAAAAACTGAGAAGAAGGAAAGCCAGGAGAAGCCATGAAACACTAGTTCAATATTCCCAACTCTTGTCAGGGCTCAGATGGAGCTGCAAGTCTATTGTGCAAACAGTTTGTTCCTTAACGCTATCCATCTTGCAGTGTGTACGCTCCAAGACAGAACATTTGGAGCCACACTGTCTTTTGCTGTGATCCCGTGATTGCTCTCCGGCTAATGAGGTGTAGGAAATTACCTGTGGCCCTGAAATAAAAGGGCCAGCGTGTTTGTTCTAGTTTTAAAATGGGAGTTTACCCAGGTGTGCTGGCCATGCCTGCAGCACAATCGTGCTTTTTATTTTCTGTGCATACAGACCACATTCATATTCTGTCTTTCACCTTCTACTTAAGCAGAAATCTCATTGCATATGATCATGGAAAATATTTTAAATCATTGTTTCAAATTACAATTCATGTATAGTATAAGCAATATCATGCAAGCTGGCATTTCACCAAGCAAAGGAGAGATAGAGAGAGAGAGAGAGAGAGAGAGAGAGAGAGAGAGTTTTACAACGTCAAAGTAAAGCTCTCCAAGGCTTAAGTCAGCCGGGTCTCCATAGCAACTAGTAGACTAGGGACATCTGATAGCAATAGAAGAATAAATAAAATGGGTGTTTTGTCTTTGAGGAATGCCAGTGGTCGTGAACAGACAGGCCCATCGCAACACATCAATCCAGGGAGAACGAATAAACCAAATGTGCATTCAGGCGATCAGAGAAATGAACCGCCGTAGGATGACAGGACAAAGCGCAATAAATAAGCGCAATAATATATTTTTTTTTTCTTAATAAAGCAAATTAATTACGGGGGTGATGCCCTCGTGCCTCAAGTGAGTGGCGAGTCCCTAGACAGTGACATTACCTGGCTTGAGCTTGAGGGAAAAGAGGAGATTGGCGGGACGTCTAAAATCTTCAGCTCGTACATGTTCCCGTTCAGTATGACGGAGGGTCTGTACACATATCTGGTCCTGGTCGGCGTGTACACCTCCGAGAAATCATTGTAGATGAACTGGCGGATTATAGAAGTTTTCCCCACTCCGGGAGCGCCGATGACTGCGATACTCAGCGTCTCCACCATTCCTGGAGCCCAAGTTCAGCACCATGGACAGCGACAACAACAAATCTAATCAGCAGACAGTCCAAAAATAAGTCGGCGCAGTTTTGGAGATCGCTGCCGGGCTGTAGCCCTCTGATGGAATTCAATTCACCGCTGCCCCTTTAATCACCAGGTCCTAAATCACTTAAAATTGATTTAACTGCGTGCAATTAAAGGAACAAATGGCCGAATTAATCATCCATCTGTCGAGCGCCGAGCGGAAACTTTTCGCTAAAATAAATAGGTCCCCGTTGCGGAAAAACAAAAACAAACGGGAAAACAAAAACAAAAAAATGAAGCCATGCGCGTTTGCTTGAACTGTGGTCCAAATAATGATGGATCATGACAGTAAGGATGGGGAGATTTTCGCAGCGTCTGCAATCCAGCAGCGAGACAAACTCGTGGTCTTCAGGGGACATCCCCAGGCGACCTCTTCCCCCAGGAGGAAGCGGCAAGTCCGTCCGCGTGGTCTCCACATGGACATAATCTCAATCCGGCCAGACTTTGACCTTGTCTGAACGCGCGGGAGCGTTGCTGTCGTGTCGGTGTGACAGATTTGCCCAGTCTCTTCACTGATCGGCTCTGCACCTCTCACTCATTTCCAGCTGATGCACCACTAGACACCTCCATCACAAGACGCGGCCACACAGCGATCAGCCCAAAAGATCTCCCACGTGTTCTGCAATTGCACGCAATACCAAAATCTCTCTTTTTGACAGAGGCAGAAAACGAAGAATAGGTGGGCAGTTCAAGAGAAGCAGACTGCGGACAATGGTGTTCTGTGAAGGCATCTGGAGCCTGTAACAAGCATTGTGTTGCTCTCTGTTGTTGGAGATGCCTGCGCGGCTGCAGACTGCGCTCTCTCTCTCTCTCTTTCTCTCTCTCTCTCTCTCTCTCGCTCTCGCTCTGTCCAATAGGATCGTGTAATGTACAAAACATGTGAGCGCTGTAAATTACGCTGCAAATGAATTACAGAGCAACGGGCCGCACACTTAGAATCTATAACTCATTTTTTTTGTCAGAGGGGTTATGGTTGAAGGCGCGTGAAGCTGAACCTCGATTTTCCTCTCACGCGCTCTCGGAGGAGCACGACTTCTCCACAGGGCTCCCCAGGCAGCAGGGAGGATGAGTCCCATCCATCAGTGCTGGATGGCAACAGGGCACAGGATATGCACAAATTCCCTTACTGACTAATCTGAAGAGTAAACATGGTGCATGTTGCGCTAGGATAATCCAGTGGATTTGTAACTGTAGTTTCAGCGTCATGGATCAGTCAAAATGCTTGGAGCAGTCAACATGATTTATAAATGTTTTTACAAAGAGGTACTTTAGTTCAAGCTAAATGTGTGGGAATGGATATTATTAACAGTAATAATAACAATAAAAAAAATGTTAACATCTTTTAAGCACATCATTTGGCATAATCCGAAAATGTCACTGCTTCATTTGTGACACGTTTTTGAGTTTATAAAGGCATGATTGACTCATCTTTGCTCACAAATACGCTCAATGGTTATTATTGGATTAGGCCTTCTCAAACTGATGCTGCATTAAGTAATTAGTAGTATTCTTTCATGCCCCAGTTCGGTTTTATCGTTTATTTGGATTAAGTGATCCTTATAAAGATTTGAGCCTAATGAACAGGGAGTTTATCTTAACAGCTTTGACAGAGATTAGCCTAACATCTATAAAGATGCGTTTCTCTTTCAAACACCACCGCAGCGAACAGGCCTTACGTCGTTAAAATAAATTGGCAGTCCTCTTTGTGGCGATAACTCTGTCAGGGAATTCGTATTTAACCTTCCCTTTGTTGTCGTTTGGTGGAAAGCCTACCATGCAATTACACGGACTGAGCCTTTACCAATACGCAGGGTAGTAGCACCCCCTGTCGGAATGCATCATATGGAGCAGGGGTTACCTGGGACGTTTCACTGGTGGAGCAGCACTAATTGGGAGGTTTCATGTCACCGCTTTAGAGTAATGACTACAACTGCAGTAATGAGCTTCCCTGGCCGGTAAAATCAGCGTCTTTCCCCTCGGGTTGACCCATGTCACGTGTATTCACAGGGGAACTTTTTTTTTTTTATAGATTGGAGAGAATCGCTCTTCATTCCTATTAGGTGATCAAGCTGAAAGCCAGGTTAAGCTTTTCCAAACAGCTCAGACTTGAAAATCTGTCAGCTTTGGCCACAGGGATGCATTGTGGATAAACCTCAGATGTGGCCTAAGGCAAGCGGGG
>OMLB01010956.1:1756-15573 GCA_900302555.1 Myripristis jacobus | reverse complement strand
AGGAAACACTGTAATGACATTGTCTTTTTGACAGTCTTAATACAGCATATCTTTACCTGGCGTGCTTTGCGAGAGTTGGTCACTCAGGGTGTGATGTGTGTGTTTGTCCAGACTGGCATTGAGTGGACTGCCCCAGGCGAATATGACAAGTATGGCAGTCAGACTTCTAGACCGGTTTGGTGAGTAGGCATTATCTTCTAACATCTCTCTCTCTCTCTCTCTCTCTCTCTCTCTCTCTCTCTCTCTCTCTCTCTCTCTCTATGTCACACACACACGCATACACCCTCCCCCCCTTTCTCTTGCCGATACCCCCTCATGTCCTAAGCTTTCAATCCCTCTGCTCAGAAGTCTTTATTCACTTTTCTACCTGCCAGGAAGCTACAAAAACACAATGCCATCAAATGAAAGGGAGATAAAGGTGATAGTTTGAAAATATGAGTTAACAGTTTGGTGATGATTGAAGCAGCAACAATAGCAGGGAGCGTGTGCTGTTTGATGCCAAATGGTCCCTTGAGGGCAAGGCTCACCAGTCAGCTCCCTACAGAGACACAGTGAACATTTTGCCAATTTACCACCATTTTAGCCTTTGTAATGCAACACAGCCCAAACATGCCTTTGTTCACTGACCTTTGAATAATTCAGCCCGAGCCAAATGCTATGACACATTTTTGATGAAAGTCTCACTATCAAGGGGAGGAGGCATTTTCCAGACATCGTGTGATGCTCTCTACTGAGGATAAAAGCTTCCCTCCTTAACACATTCTCTGAATAACAGTAAGGATAAGACCACAAAGTAGAAAATTTATTGAGAAATATATGACAAACCATGTGTTTGAATTAAAAAAAAAAAGTCATCCCATGCTGAATACAGAATAACTCCAGGATAACTCCTTATCCGAAGGGATTTGACTTGTGCACAGGCTAAAAAAATGATCCTTGTATCATCTTGGAAGTTTTCCTTGGAGATCTCTTGTCCCTTCACTCTGTGATGAATGGCTTGAGATTACAGGTTGGTGACCAGGCATACACATCCACTTCAAAGCTTTGTCTGGAGGAAGCCATTTGTTACCCCCAAGGCATCTATCACAATATAACTTCACCTTCTAAACTATTCATTTGAAGAAGCAGTGGAAACAAAAGGCATCTGCTGAGTTATGGGCTGTACCTGGACTGTCTGTCATCCAACAGCCGTACCTGTGTGACAGCAGGTGTGTGTGTCTGTGTATATGTCTGCACATGTGTGCACATTTGTGTGTGTGTGTGTGTGTGTGTGTGTGTGTCTGTGTCTGTGTATATGTCTGCACATATGTGCACATTTGTGTGTGTGTGTGTGTGTGTGTGGCAGTCACGCCTCTAGCAATTCCTGTTTGACTTTTGTCGTTGGGGAGATTCATGATTTCGATATCCCTTGGGTACTTTGTGGAAATTGAAATGTACTTCCCAAGCCCATGGGGAATTTTTTGGAGCTCTTAAATGGCAAGATTTTATGAGCTGTGTGCATGTGTGCATTTGTGGACATGTGGGTGTATTTGTTTATCAGTCATAAGGGCAGTCTTCATGACAGGACCTTATTGTAAGGTCTCACAGATGCAAAGTGATGGGACACCTTATTCAAACCTCTCTTGTATCGTCTTGTCTGTGCCCTGATTCTCTTCTCCTCTTTATCATCCACTGCTATAGGACAAATAGAAATATCATAAACTATGTTATCCAGAGTGACATGTCAGTTTTTAGGTTACAACACATGAATGTGTCAAGTACCAAGTGAATAATGAAAATAATAAATATTCATTGATAAGTTTGGATATCATGTACCTTGATGCTAAAGGATAGCATTCTAAATATTCCCAAGGATCATAATTTATGTCAGTGATTAGGTATTCTCTTTGGGCAGCGCCGGATTATTTGTCAGGCATGAGCTTCTAACATGAAACAAACAAACTCATGGCTCTGTGTTTTGTGAAGGCATCTGCCATAATAAAGATGATTGCTACTGAAGATTTCCCTGCAAGTAGAGAGAGGGAGCAAGCTTTGGGAGGTATACAGCCTTAAACAGCCATCATGCCACTCCCACTCACAACATAGACCCAGAGGTACTAACATAATACAAGGCATGTCTTTCTGGAGAAATGTACTAGCAACATCAAAAACATCAAACAGTGAAGAATTTCTTATTTTCACTTAAAAGGGTAATTTTGTTATTGCACACTGCAAATTGTTGTCAGTGCAAATGTAAGCCAAGCAGATGCCCTTTTCTTCCTTATGTACATACTCACATTTCACCAAAGGCTATACGCCACATCATCATGTCATGTTTGGCAAGTCTTCACAAAACAGCCCTCTTTGTCCTTTGGGACAATTCAGTTGTGTTCTTTCTGTCCGTGAGAATGGGGAAATGAAGAGAGAAAGGACAGAGCTCCTACAGTGTGGGTCATTTTAATCCCAAAGGTTATTGACACCATGGCTATCACTGACATGTTGCATAAAATGTTTGTTATTTGAGCTTAGTACCAAAGTCCACAGGTTAACAAGACTAGGCAAGACGAGGCTTACACTCAGGCTTTACAGAAGGTAGACAATACCCCTTACCCTGATCTTTTGATACTCAGTATTTCAGAACTGCGGTCCAGACAGGGCCTTATACTCCCTTTATCACAATTTGTCTAGCGAGGTTGCAGTTAATTAACGTGATATATGAGGCTATGCTAACCATGGGGACAGGAGCTTTCAGGACACTGTGCATACTGTATAGTGTGAAGTATTTCTGATGAGCACTGCTGGGTGCGTGGGTGGGCATGATATACTGTATATATAGCACCAATGGATGTATATCATGTGAATATGAGCTATGAGGTTTGGTAAACTTGTTTGGAGGGATTGGGTCTTTTGTGGGTGTAGGTGTTTTGCATTTGTGTGTGCATATGGGTTTGTTTGTGTGAAACCGTGCATGCTGTGACCTTTCATAGCTGAGTTCTTCAGCTGTGCAGTAAGGCGACAGAGTGGGTGTAAACTGAAATGTCCTGACATTAAACCAACAGACCACTGTCACCAAGCCCACTTTCCTACACCACACCAACCACAGGAAAGTGGTTTTCATTAAGTTTATAACACACATTTAAAAAGATATTTTTCTTCACTCCACAGTGCAACTTGCAAACTCAAGAATTAACTCATAACTCATGGCTAAGGATGATCCAACTATCACACACACACACGCACACACACGCACACATATACATATACTCATAGGTGCAAACTCATTGTAAACTAATTGTTTGTAAATGGCTTCTGCCTCACAAAATTGGACTGAAAGATTCAAAAAGGTTTACTATCAAGAGCCCTTGAGAGGAGAGTGAACAGTGTACTGTATACCAGTCTTGCGTCAAGTGTTCTCATATCTTGTGGTAATGACAACCTCTCCAGGTAATATCTTCGTTAGTGAAAACCCTTCTGTCCATATACAGCACTCTGTGTTTTAATTAAGTGGGTCAGGATGTATGTCATTCTGTTACCAAAGTCCGCAGGTTCAGTCGCTGCAACAGCCAACTGGAGTTATTTATACTCTCACCAACAGGGTAGTGTGTTTATTAATTCATAAGTGTAACATGAATTACCGGGTCAGTTTTACCATTTGCATTTGTGCAGCACCAACATCCTGTTTTGATCATTTGCATGTTCTGTGAGCAATTCATAAAAACACAGCACAGTGTGAAAATACCACCTGCTCTAGACAGACAGTAAATGTAGCCTAACCCAGTAATTCCCATTTATGAAATCTTACTTTGTAAAGGAAACACCCCTGCTTGACACTGTCGCAGTATGAATATGAAAAGTGCATGGCAAAATGTGGCACTTGTTACACCTCCATTGTATACCTCCATGTAGTCCATTTAGTTAGCCTGCACAGTTTTGAGGTTTTGATTGAAAATTATAGTAAATGTAAGAAATTTGCCATAGTTTGTCATAGTTAAACTTGCCTTGCTAACCTTGCCAGTGAGCATCATGACTAAGCTCCTTACATGTTTTTTTTTTATGTGCTACTACCTCTTCTCTTAAACTACAAAGTTTGGCTGGGGGGATTTTTTGGCTTTTTCTGCCATTTGACATATCAGTTCATTGAAGCTGCACACCAGCGTCAAACCAGAATAAAGTATAAAGAATCAAGTAGAGTCAAAGCCTTTGAAATATAACCCATTCTTTAACCATCAGTTTAAGAATTAAATGTAGTTACAAGTGCTTTTATTTTGAAGGCAAAAATCCCTTACTTCCAGTCTTATCCTTAATTAATATGGTGATTTCATGGGTTATCACTTGGGATACTGCTGAGAAAAAGGCAGCAGTAATGTGGCTCCATTACAGTAATCACCGCCTGGTAAATTTATGGAAAAAAGTAAGTGTTCAGTTCAGGTTTTCTGCACAGCAGCACTCTTACTGTGAAGTTTTATGAATTAGGGCCAATGTGTCCATCCCTGTCTAAATCCAAGAGCACCCCTGGAGCAGGTATGCCTGTGGTGAAATGCATACATTGTGTTATTCAGCATAAAACTGTAAAATGACTTAAAGTCTGACTATTGATGACACTTCTTTCACACACTTCTGCACCACAGAAATATAAAGAGGTGTGCAGGCCATCAGGTGTAGTGTCCTTATTTGTTCACTGCATGTTTAGCTGGAGGCCATTGACCACCAGCAATAAACTGCCATGCCCTTGAGACATGATCTCTGTGTATTGCCTCTAGGCTATGCCCTGTCGGTCACAGCCTTGACTTAAAATTATCCACGGCACAACAATACAGCTGTTGCACAGAGGTAAACAGCCATTTTCTAATTCATCCTAGAATGGATGATGGTTTCTGACAACAGCTTGCTAAGTGTTTTGAATATGTTACATTGACCTTAGTGTTCCTGGAAGTTGCTTGCCCGCTTTGGGAGGAGATACTTTGTGCCAATGAATCTTCCTTTCCATCTGTCAAATCAGGATTGAAGAAACACGGGTTCACTGTTTGTGGAATTGAGTCATTCCTGGATGCAGCTGGTCAATAAAAAATAGACACAAGGTTTACCTTCATCATGTAAATAGAAGTCGTCAGGTGCTCTCTAATACAAGTTAATGAAAAATTGTTCATAGGCCACAAAATCACTCGAACACTTGGAACTGGACTGTGGAATCTGGTGATTTTAACTGCTATTTATGCTGGTGTTACTAAAGGTTTAATTATTTACTCTTTATTTTTGTGTGGTTTACGCTTGCAGAGGTTCAGAGTATTTATTGGCATACAATCTGGGTAAAAGGCATAAAAACTGTTTACTGAAATGGATCAGCTGAGTAGGGAAACCAAAGGATTAGGTTTCTCTACTGTATTCACATGTGCAAGCATCAATCATTTTATTTTCTCCATGGTGACTGCCTCCATTATCTAAACTCTTCGTAATATGTTGCATGCTTCCACCAATCTTGGTCATATATCATACTTCTTAAACGTATGGCACACACATGAACCCATACTTCCTCGCTATGAAAATTTTGTGTTCAAGTGAATTGCACCTGTGCTAAGTAAGATGAATGTATTGCAGTCGCTAGTGTTTGTGTGTTGCAGCAATAACTTGGACGATCCGATTTGGATCAAACTTGCAGGTTGATTGGGGCTCAAGTCAGGACCTACAAAGCTGACAAAGGGGGTTAAGACTGGACATCAACATTTATCATAATAATACAAGTTGCATATATACAGAAACAGCATGTGCCACAGATGTATCTGCGTTTCTTGTCTTTTAGCGGTTTTATCAGTTCTAACATCAGAAAAAAAAAATCAGTAGTTATGTACTGTACTATGTAAGAGAATTTCCAAGAACTGGCAAATAACAAAATCATATCATCATTTAATCCTATCACTGTCATTGTTTTCTAGCTTTCTCACAATAGATCAACTTTAACTCTCTTTCCAAGTCAGTCCATTGAGTACATTTTAACACCTTCTCTCTGTTGCTGTAAACAAAACTAATTTTAGTTTTTCGGCTGCTTGCATGTTGTACAACATACATTATATAGACACAAATATTGGACCACCTATCCATTATACCTACAGGGGCTTTGATGACATCCCCCTCTAAACCCATAGGCATTAATATGGAGTTGGTCCCCCCTTTGTCGCTATAACAGCTTCCACTCTTCTGGGAAGGCTTTCTACAAGATTTTGGAGTGTGTCTGTGGGAAGTTTTGCCCATTCATCCAGAAGAGCATTTGTGAGGTCAGACACTGATGTTGGACGAGAGGGCCTGGCTCACAGTCTTCGCTCTAGTTCATCCCAAAGGTGTTGGTTGGGGTTGAGGTCAGGGCTCTGTGTGGGCCAGTCAAGTTCTTCCACACCAAACTCAGCCAGCCATGCCTTTATGGACCTTTGTGCTATGCTTTGTGCACTGGGGCACAGTCATGCTGAAACAGAAAAGGGCCCTCCCAAAACTGTTCCCACAAAATTGGAGGCAGAGAATTGTCCAAAACATCATGGTGAGCTGAAGCATTAAGATTTCCCTTCTCTAAGGGCCTACTCACATTAGGCCCGGTTGCTCTGTATCGTGCTGAATTCATGATACAGAGCAACCCCCCCGAGGGGCCGAGGCCAAGCCCAGAAAAACAAGCCCATAGCATTATCCCTCCTCCACCAAACTTTACAGTTGGCACAATGTAGTCAGGCAGGGAACGTTCTCCTGGCATTTGCCAAACCCAGACTTGTCCATCAGACCACCAGATAGAGAAGCGTGATTGGTCACTCCACAGAACACGTTTCCAGTGGCAGTGTGCTTTACACCGCTCCATCTGACACTTGGGATTGTGCTCAGTGATGTAAGGCTTGCATGCGGCTGGTTGCCATGAAGCTCCCGGTTCACAGTTTTTGTGCTGATGTTAATGCCAGAGGAGGTTTGGAGCTCTGCAGTTACTGAGTCAGCAGAGTGTTGGCCACTTTTACGCACTGCCTCTGCGCTTGGTGGCCCAGCTCTAACTTTATGTGGTCTGCCACCTAGTGGCTGAGATGATGTGGTTTCTAAACATTTCCACTTTGTAATAATACCACTTACAGTTGATGGTGGAATATCTAGGTGGAAAGAAATTTCAAAAACTGACTTGTTGCAGCGGTGACATTCTATTACATGACTATTACAGCACCATGCTCAAATTCAGTGAGCTCTTTAGAACAAGCCATTCTTTCACAAATGTTTGCAAAGGCAGACTGCATGGCTCGCTGCTTGATTTTATACACCTGTGGCAATGGGACTGAATGAAGCACCTGAATATAATGATTTAGGTGTGGCCCAATACTTTTGTCCATATAATTTATAATGGTTGTATGTCATTCTGGTTAATTCATTGGTTAATGGTTGCTACTTGGAAAAACTAAGTCTGGTAAGCTTTCATTGTAAACAGTTTTGCTGTCAGAGGATTAGGCCCAACTGACAGAGTTCAGATCCTTGGGTGTTTTGAAAGGCGCTATAGTTGATAGTTATAGTTATAGTTATAGCTATAAGTTATTATTATTATTAGATCTTCAGGTGACTAAAGTTTCATTAAAACTTGTCAGTGACACTGATCTCACGCAGCTTGCTGCAAGTTGAACTGTGTGGATGAGGGGTTACACGACTGCATAGTAAAAAATATCATGAAACTCTTGTTGAGTGACATAATAAAGGCAACTGAAATAACAAATGTGTCTAACACTTATATTTTCCCCGTTAACAAACCACATAGATGTTATTTTGAGAGTGATAGCGTCTGAGAGATAACAATTTTCCACTAAAATCGATGGGCCAGACAAGGTTCACCCTCTATCTGAAAAGAGCAAACACTCAAAATCAGTTTTATAACATTATACTGAAAAGAAAAAACTTCTCTCCTGATTGGCTGGTGCTTTGTATTCAACAAATAACTATTATCATTATTGAAAACTGGTAGCTGGATTTCCTGAATTATTTATAACCTCGGAGCAGATTATTGTACTGTTTAGCTGAAAAGAAAAAACATTAAAAAAAAAAAAAAAAAACAGGCTTGAAGTCCAGATTGCTGTTGCCATACACACATGGTTTCTGATGCATGGTGTCTGTCTGTATTTTACCAGATGGTGTTTCCAGAGTGAAAGAATCTGGGAAGAGTTATGTCTGAGACCATAAACATTGCTATAGCTGTCAACACCAGCCTTAGTAATAAAATTAATTTTTTGATCCGTTTGCGCTTCACCTGTGTGTCTGTGTGTGAACGTATGTGTGAGTTTATGTGCATTTGCCTTATGAGCACATTATTTCGTAGCTGGATGTGTGCATGTGTAATTGCGTTAAGCAATGTAAATCAAATATGTTAGATTAAATGACAAAAGCAGATGTGTGTCTCTGTAATCCGAGTCAATGAGGACGTCTTGCACAGATCTAATAAAGCTGGCAGTATAGTGGCAATAAGCTGTGTTAAGTAAGCTTGATTCCATTTATTAACACTGTTTACCATCTCCTTTATTACCCTGAGATGAATTGCAGCCCTTAGCAAAAATGGTGCTAAATCAAATAAGATTTAAATACATTTGCTTGTATTCAGACAGAGCTAATTTTATGCACAGACGATTCTTTTGAAATTGAAATAGCCAAGAATCTGTATAGGGGATGCCATAAATATATGACACAATGTGTCTTTCCCTCAGTTGTTGTTTTTTTTTTGTTTTTTTTTCTCCTTTGTGTTCATAGATTGATTGCTCCATGTACAGCCAAGTCATGAGGTGACAAAGAGTGTGCTAAGATTTTACAGAAATCTGCTCACCGGTGGAATGTTGGTAGGTTTCCAAAGACCCGGAGTATATCAAACATACGGCAAAACAGCTGCTGCTGTACGAAAGATAAGCTAAACTCTCCATCATACCATGTGACAGCTCAGAGAGCCACGCAGCACACATAGATCTCCATAGGCTTTTTCACTGCATGTCATACTCTGAATATACCTGCTACTGTAAAAGGATTGCCTGAAGGGAAGAGAAACGCAAGGAGACAGAGGGAATAAGGAGAGGTGGGTGGGAGAAGGGTTATATGAAGATCATTGGTATGAAAAGCCAGGTGATGGGAACTCATGAATGAGCAAGAAGGTAAAAGAGAGGAAGTAGCATTATGTTGAATATGTTTTCCTCTCACTGTTGAACGGTGAGAGGAAAAGAGATAAAATGGATCTGGCAATAGAACACGTCCTCCCGGGAAACCTATACCCTAAGGGAATACCATGATCCCTGATGTGTGTGTGTGTGTGTGTGTGTGTGTGTGTGTGTGTGTACACCACAGTAGGTGGTTTCCCGTATGAACTATCACACAGTTTATTTATGACAGCTCCCCACTGACAGTTACAGAGACAGAACACAACCTGCTCAGAAGTCAGTGCTCAAGGCTTTTTCTGCTCCAACACCACACACTCATGACTCTCTTTTTCTCTTACTTAGAGTGTGTGTTTACATGCAATCAGAATTCTACCCAATGGCCTCTACCTCAGCTGAAGCACACATTTGGAATAAGCCATTTATATGCCTCTTAATATTCCAAACATTATTATTCCTTTTCACAAAAATAAAGAGAGAATTCTGGACCCTATTATGGAAACAAAACTTAAGCCCCTTTCACACATGCACCGGATGCCACAAGTTAGCCAGAGGAGCTTTATGTGTGAACACCAGTGTCTGCATCACTTCATCCTCACTTTATCCTCCCAGTTTCCTTGTACTAAGAGAGCAAAACAAGTGGCTGAGCCCTATTCACAGATTTGAACTTCTTGGATCAATAACTCATAAGAGAAATGTTGTAAAAACACAAACGGTGCCTCCTTCCCACTGTAGGAACATAGACAATGAGCTACAACATCATTTTCAGCGACAAATAACACTGGACTCTGTGTGGGGCGCCTCAGTGGCTCACCATGTAGAGAGCGCACAGAATACTGGCCTGGGTTAGAATCTAGACCCTTTGCATGTACATGTGTGAGAGCTCAACTCTGCCTGACTGTCCATTCATTGTCCGGACTTTAGATTGACTTGATTGATTGTTTAAACCAGCACCAAATTGGATGTACACCACAGTGCCTAATGCATAGGCAGTATTGGCAAAATTAGACTTTGGAGTCAGAACATATATTACATGAAGCATTACACACAATTCAGTTCATTTTTTCCCCAGGAATGGCATTTTTTTCCCGCAAATGAACCCTTTGCAGTTGGAGTGTCATTAGTCTAGAAACTGTGGTCGTTGAGGTATGTGTAATGCCGATTTAGACTGTATTTGACCTGCGGGACAAATCAAGCCGGTCAGATGGTTCCACACTTTTTCATAATCTGTAAATGTCAGTGAGTCTGCACTTTCAGAGCACAGATTTTTGGATTCTCAGTCAGACAGAGCAAACACCCACCATTCTCCCCAGCATTGTCTTAAGTGCTTGCTTTCAAAATGTTATTGATATGTGCCTATCTGAAGAGTACAATGTTTTTCCTTAGGATAAAGTTTTGATTTATCGAAATGCAGTACTTAAGTTGTGGAAATTATCATTGTTTCGAGTAATTATATGGTGCAGTTGATAGTTAAGGAAATAGGCTTATACATTTTTGTATCATGATAATTTCTAGTCAATTATATTGCACATATTACTATTCCACATTTTGCCATTGTCACATTCCACATGTGCAGCCACTGGTTCATTATATTGATCTAAAATGATTTTATTACAAGTTGAAGTAATTTACAGCTTAATCAAGAAATATTTGAGCTGTTCTTCAACCACAGAAATGGCTGTGGTTCCCCTGTTGCAGCGCTGTAACCCTAACAGCATAAACAAACCCAAGAAGACCTCCACTGAGTCTGTAACCAGCAGTCAAAAGTTTCATGCTCTGTGCTTCAAGAAAAAGTAACTTTTGTCAAATCTTCCATATTTTTAACCCTTGAACTTTGGGCTGTTTGTTTGCAGTAACCAAGCAGTGATGTGTTTGGCAGAAGGCTTTGCTAGTTACTTTAATTAGAAATCAACCAAATCAAGCAGACTTCCTGACTGTGGAAGTATATGAATAGATGTGAAACAGAAATAAAAGACTTCAGATTGTGTTCTTTAACCAAAACAGTTTGTAGTATTTAAAGTCCCCCTCCACTGAAAAATGTGCTTTTTCTTATGTTTATGTCTCCAGAAAATTCCAACCTTGACGGTACTGACTTGAATATGTGCACAGTTTGTCACTAAAGAGGTGTTTTCACAATCCTCTACTGAGGGTGGAGGTTTCTGTGCACATTCCTACAAACTGAGATTCAGATGTATCCCAGACCAGCTAGACTTGGTACATCACAAATCTCATAGACAATAGTGTAAACTGACAGGGTGTTGCTTTGCATATCATTAGCACCAGTTCTACTGGCCGTGTTGGACTGCTGGTTGTGTTTTGTTTAAAAAAAAAAAAAAAAGAAAAAGAAAAAACATCAAGAGCAACATTTTACATGAATAGTAGTGTAACTAAGAGATTTGCTGAAAAGAAAAAAAAAATTTCAGGCTTAGATTATCAAATAGTGGCAGAATTTAAAAAAGCATTGCGGGATGGGTCTTCCTGGTGCTGTGAACACAGAGCTGACACACACTGACGCATAAAAGATCAACAAGACCAACTCAAAACAGCTATATAATATAGTGTAACTAAAAGATTTGCTAAAAAAAAAAATACATAAATAAATAAAATAAAATAAAATAAATTGATTATTAGATTTTCACCAATGGCACAATTGTCCTGTCACAGGACTTACAAAGAGTTACATTTAAGCAGCGTTAAGGTAAGGCAAGGTAAAAAAAAAAACAACAACAAAAAAAACATAAATATGTAATATTGATGATCAGGGAATATTTTTAAAAGGCTTAATAAATGGCTGGAGGGGAAATTTAACAAAGCTGTGTAATAAATATTTTTAAATTCTGTTCACTTGAACAAGATAATTCTTCATGTAGCTTTCAATGTAAAATAGTTTCTTACCTCTGAATTTTATGAATGTGGATAAACCGCATACATAGTGAGCACTATAGAGTTTTAGTTTTGTCGTGATTTTTCTTCTTTATTGGCTAGACAGTAGACAGGGGAAAAAAATCCTCACAAGAGACGGGGTTAAAATACAAGACACATTAACAAGCAAATTTGAACCCCATACAGGTGTGAAGATAAAGGCGCTACGTTCTAATGTATCTTAAGCATATCCCATTCGGTCAGGAGTAAAGCGTGTGAGAGCCGGCCATTGTGTAATCGATTGGAAATACTCTGCTCATGGTGTGGTAAAATGGGAGAATGAGAGAGTGGAATGAAAAGTGTTTTATTCAATTTCAGCTTGCCAGGACCTACCGAACTGTTGTGTTGGTTGCCTGGTAACTGTAATACTCCGAGATACAAGTGCAGAGTGTAGTGAATAAGACTCCCACCATTTTTCTCTCTTCTCTCTTTCTTTGCGGCTTGTGCCTCCCTCCTCCACTTCTCTCAGCTGAATGCTCCATCTTTTCTGCTCTGCCTAAATTTCACTTCATCATTTTCTTCCTGCCTGTCTTTCTCTCTTTTCAAGCTGTTGTTGTTGTGGGTAGATAAAGGTAAACAAATATAATTTAGTTTTCATTGCACTATCATAATCTCCACTAAGATGATATAGTAATTTAATTTCACGTTTTTACTTTTTTATTTTTGGATTTTTTTCCCTGTTGACTGTGATATCACACAGCCATGGCTGACAAGGAAGTCATATGTAGACAGAGAGCGTGAAAGGCAGGGGCACTGCAAGGTCAGACTTTTCTGAGTGAATATTTCACCAAGCCACCGCTCTGATGTAGAGGGCAGGAAAGTTAGGAGTGCTGTGACATTTGCTGCCCCGCTCCTCTGTTGCTTCCTGTCCTTCTTGACCACTGACACATCCGAAAATGCCATGAGTTGGCTGTGCATGTGTGTGTGTGCGTGTGTGTGTGTGTGTGTGTGTGTGTGTGTCTCTGTGTGTGTGTGTGTGTGCATGTGCGTGTGTTGAGAAAAGTCGAGGTAGGTTCTGTGCTTTAAAGTTTTCTATTTATTCATTTTTGCTTATAGTAATTGTTTTTGGATGATTGAATTCATGTATTTGTTTGGCAGTGTAAAATGTGGACTTTTCTTCTTTATGTTATTCTCAGTGATGTGCAGTATACTTAAATGTGTGCAAATTAGGGATGGAATGGTTTCTGGTCATCAACGGTTAGCTGCAAATTAAATTTTTAATTATCTTGTTAAGCACACTTATACTATATTAATAATCACAGTTTGGAAAGGCATTGTTTTTGCAGTAATTATGTCTAGCATCAAGCAAAATCAGACTCAGTCAATCAAGTCTTGTATCTGATATTAGCTCAGGGTGCAAATCGCCGATGGCAACGGTGCGTGATATTTGATATTTTGCATTGGCTGTTTCTATATGTAATTATATGGCACTGGTTGAGCTGACATTAATGCAAACAGTTCATAGTTCCGATCATTTACATTGATTTTCAGTACAAAGCATGGTGAAATGATTTTGATTTGTAAGAGCAATTATTCAGCATTTTCAGCACATTACCACAATAATGCCAAAATCACAATGACTTTGGTCACATTAAGCATGCTTTTGAATATTCATGTCATCCCATCTCTCGAGGAAAGTGTAATCACGGGACCTTTAACAACATAATCTCTCTCTCTCTCTCTCTCTCTCTCTCTCTCTCTCTCTCATACACACAAACACACACTCTCTCTCTCCCTCTATATTGTTTTTTCTATTACGTGTTCCATCTATGTTTTATACTT
>OMLB01010952.1:1086-16818 GCA_900302555.1 Myripristis jacobus | reverse complement strand
CATCAAGCACCTCCACGCCGCCGGCATCATACACAGGGTGAGCCACACGGCCCCACACGCACGCACACACACACACACACACACACACACACACACACACACACACACACACTCACATATTCAGGGTTCAGCAGCTTTGGAGCATCGAGCATCAATATGTGGACGGGATGCTGGAGAATTTCCTGCGTTAAAAACAAAATCCAGCGCCGCAGAAGTTTGCCGTGGATTGTGCGGCTGGCCGCCGGCGCCGCAGGAGGAAACGCCGTATCTGCTGAGAAGAAGCCTCGGGAAAAGGGGGGTTTAAATTTAGCCAGTTACTGAAAAAAAAAACAAAACAAAAGCAAACGCAGCTTTGGGGTAAACAGAGTCAGGCTGGCGTTTGGTCGGAGGACAACAGAGGGAGAGCTTCGCCTTCATTTTCGCCGTGAAGAAGCTCCTCAGAGGAAGAGTTGGGCAAGTGAAGCCGAGATTAGAGCCACTTTTCCACCTCCAGTCAGCTTCTTCTTCTTTCCCCTCCCCCTAGCTGCCGCCCACAGCAGCAGTGTTCAAAAATCAATTCTCATCCATCACTACACCAAGATTTCTACTTTTCTGCGTTTAATTAGGGCAGTGGCCTTTTTCTTGAAGGACCCATATTTTCATCATTGCATCGACTTTGGCGACTCTGTTTACCTCCATGAGTGACACACCCCTTTCCTCGAGATTTAATTTTTTAACAATCAATTCATTTATTTTATTTATTCATTCAAGCTAATTATTAAGCTTTTAACCCTATTTATTTTAAGTGTTTTTTGTCTCAAATAATTTAAATACTAACACTTGAAATTTAAAAAAAAAAAATTACCACACCCCTCAAAATCAAGAGGGCTTGGTGACCCCCCGTGGCTCTCTGGCACCCCCCCCAGTTGGGAGCTCCTGAATTAGGGAAGCAGCGATCCACTTCTTTCAGTTCCAGTCTGATTCCAGTACCTGGGCTTTGGGCACCGATCGACACCAGAGCTCCTTTTTCTTGTAGTTCTTGGTATTATGTGCATTTTTACATGAGGTTGCATTGTTCAACCAGCCAGTTATTATAGCTTTAGTTCAGCTGTTTAGTTTTTATTTATATTTCAGAATTCAGTTTCACTTGGTTTGCAGAGTGAGTTTCCTCGACTCAGTTTAGTTTTTAGTAGTTTGAGTATGAGTTTTATTTTATTTATTTTTTAAATGCTTGTTGTGTTGACAAAATTGGCTCAAAAGACCAAAACGTCTGTGTATTTTCATTTAGTTTCGTTTATTTTCTAAGTACACTATATCATTTCCATTAATTTTTGCTTTTTTAATCTAATTCTCTATCTGTGTAATCTAATTTTTGTTAGTATTTCAGTTAACTAAAATGTTTTTTTTTTCATAGCTAGTTTTAGTTTTTAGTTTAGTTATAATAACTGAGACTTTTATTCGTTCTTCTATGGCTCCGAAAACAATTATTTCAATTTTTTCGTTGTTTAATTGAATGAAATTGTGACTCATGTGATCACTGATTGGTGCTCATCGGCCTGAGTGTGTGTGTCGTTCAGCTCAGGATAACACACACACACACACACACACACTGCACACACACACACACACTCTCAGGCTGTCAGTCAGCTCCTGCTGCTCTCTCAGGCTGAAGTAAAGGCGCCGGCGGCGAGGCGCTGCGGCCGCACGCCAACCTTTCAGAAGGTGAGGCGATGCAGCGTGAGTCATGTCCGGCCGCGGTCGCTGCTCTCTGGCTCTTTCTTCGCCGCGTCCCTCTGCTGATGTGAATGTTTTTTTCTTTTCTTTTCTTTTCTTTTTTAGCCGCCACTAAAACATCTTATTCAGACTTTGGGAACTCTTTGAAATCTGCTGTGTGCTTTAGCTGTGGAGCGCCGGGAGGAAGAGGCTCTCTGCTCCCCTCAGATGCCCCAAATTTTTTTTTGTAACGCCGCTCCTTTCAGAAAACATTTTCCTACCCATCATGCCGCTCAAACGCCGTCATCTGTGTTGATGAGATTTCCTGAGAAACGTCTCTTGACCTCACCAGCAGCCGCCTTCACGTCCTCACTTTGACAGCCTGTTGTCGCTGTGATCTGCGGTTACGACCCTGCCGCTTCGGATTGGAAATATTTCAGCTGCTGTCGGGCGCAAATTTAATTTTGTCAGTTTTACAGCTGCAGCTAATGATGGTTCTCATTGCTGATGAATCTGTTTTACTGTGAAAATCTCCGTTTTAATAAGCCATTTAGTCTCATATTCTGTCATTAATTCTATTTTCTTCAAACGAGACAAAAAAATCCGGGGTAATCTCTCTTGTTATCTCCTCTCACTGGTGTTTTTTTCACCTGTTTTAAGAAAAAGCAAGATTTCAGCACTGCAGATGAGACTGAATGACTTGTTGACGTTCTTGCAGTGTGAATAGTGACAAGGTCTCATGGGAAGTGATGGGAGCCTGAAGTGATGTCTTCAACTTTCTCCAAAAAACAAAAACAAAACAAAAACAAAGCTAGAATCAGTAAATGTTTGGCATTTTTACCTGATGAAAAACGATTAATTGATTATGGAAATCAGTCATAATAGATCAGTTCTCTGTCTGTCAGCCCTCAGTGAATGTTTTTTTTTAATTTTTTAATTTTCTGGTCCATTTAAATTTGTGCATTGTGAAACCAACATGTGACGGAACAGAAAACAAACCAAACAAAGTCATTTCACCCTGATTGGACCAGACGCTCAGACTTATGGGTAAAAAGCCCCTCCCTTTAGGCTCAGAGGGGTTTCAGGGATAAAATCTGAGAATCTCTCGTCATCCAGTGGAACTGTAAGAAAACTGACAGGCTCAAAGAAGAGCGCTTTGTCATAAGGCCTCGGCAATAAATAAAATTTAACATCATGATATTGTCCCGCCCAAAACTTGTAGTAGACGATATTATACACTATTATAGTCTCTGTTTTTTTTAATTCTGCTCTGTATACAACACTCAAACAGAAAACTCACCATTTTCTCCAACTTTAACGCCGAAATGCCCCCCCGTCTGCGAGCTGATGTTCCTCTTTCAAACTAAATCCTCCATGTCTGTTTGCATGCCTGTATCATGCTGCCACCATGACAGTTCTGCATGCATTTTCTTTCAGAATAAAAGTCCAAAGACGCCGTGACAGCTGTTCAGTATCTGATATTGTGAAAAATTAAAAAATAACGGCAGTAAAATGACGGCAAATATTGAGATGTTCTAAAATCTAAAATGGGCCTGAGTCTGTTTGTTAGGATACAGGAAAAGATGATGAACGCCAATTAATTCTTGACAAACTGAACTCATACAAGCCCCATGTTTTGCACAACTCTTCACCCCCCCAAATATGACGGGATATCACACCATTTTTTACGCTTGTTTTCCGTCCCGCCTGCAGGACCTGAAGCCCAGCAACATCGTGGTGAAGTCCGACTGCACGCTGAAGATCCTGGACTTCGGCTTGGCCCGGACGGCCGCCACGGGCCTCCTCATGACCCCCTACGTGGTCACCCGCTACTACCGCGCCCCCGAGGTCATCCTGGGCATGGGCTACCAGGCCAACGGTGAGTGGAGCCAAGCGGCCTCGTGACGCTCTGATTGGCCGGCGAGCAGCTGCTGCGCTGCCGCCTCTGCAGAACGCTGCCTGGCCTGCTGCATGCCCCTCCCACCAGGATGTTTGGAGAGCACTGCCCACACACACACACACACACACACACACACACACACACTCTCCTCGCTGTTCCTCCAAAGGTCACACACAGGAGGGAAGTTGGCACGTCGGGCAGTGGTGCTTTGTGGGGGCTTCCTGTTTGGGGAGCCCGGTGCCCAGCAGCGCTGCAGCTTGTCTTTGATGTTTTATTAAGAGGTTTGCCTGTCCTGAGCTTCATTACAGCCAAAAAAAACAAAAAAAAAAACTAACGTCAGTGTGAGTACAGTCACTAGTGCATGCTTCAGCGATTTGATTTAGCACCCCTGCCTTGAACACATCACACTTTCTGCAAAAAGTCCCGCATGCGGATGCGACTGGGGCTCGATTAGTCACAGTTTCACGTGTGCGCTCAGCTCCTCATGAGAGCCCGCCGGAGGGTGTTGGGTTTTAGTCTCTAAAAGGAGGACACGTCCCCTCTGGCTCAGGTACGATGAGGCGGATGCACAGAGAGATGAGGCTTTTATTCCAGCCAAACTTTGGAGAATCTAGTCGCTCTCAGTCCTCTTGACCAAAAACACTGACCCTAATTTTTCCTGCTGACTTGTTGCTTTTTTTTCTTTCTTTTTTTTTCTTTCGCTTACTCTCTTCTCCCTCCCTCTATGCTGCGCATATGTAGTGGATATTTGGGCTGTGGGCTGCATTATGGCAGAAATGGTTCGCCACAAAATCCTTTTTCCAGGAAGGGATTGTATCCTTGAGCTGCTTGCAGCAGTGTCTGGCATTTCTTGTGAAACAAACACAGCACAAAAAAAAAACGAGTCCTGATTTCTTTCTTTCTTTCCAAATCATTATTTTTCATCGAATGGATCGCCGGGAGATCGTTTCCTACGAGCAACTATGGAAATTCTATTTCTCGGATTTGCCTGACACCTCGACTTGCAGCCACCCACCTCCTGTTCCTACACACACACACACTAATGCACATGCACACACACACACACTCAGTCCCCTCCCCACTCACCTCAGCAGCAGCACTGTTGCTTGAAGTACCATGACTGTCACATGGAAAACCTGAAATAGAATTGAAAATAGTTTGCTCTTTCATAACCGAGAACTGATGTGCAAAAAAACAAAACAAAAAAAAAACACCCTCCTCTGTCCTCCAACTGCTCTCCGTGCATCTATCCATCTCTGCAGATCACTCAGCTGCAGACGAACAAAAAGGATGAATCGCTTCGTTTTGGATCCAGAAAACAATATCAAATCCTTCTGGTGCTGAGCTGAGAGAAATTCCTCAGATTTGCGAGGCCTAAATCTGGAGGCTCACACATGTGTGGCTGTTTGGAAAAAGCCCCGTTTTTTACACATGCAGACATGTGCTAAATGGATTGCGGCGAGAGAACGGAGGGTGTTAAAATGCATTTCTGTTCTCGTAATAGCAGATCCGTGAGGTCTGAAAGTCAGTGTCTCGCCCGTCTGAAGCTCATGATGTGCCGTGAAGGAATTTTCTCTCCTCGGCTTTTTTAGCACGGGCGTTTTTTTACCGCCGTGTGTGTGTGTGCCATCATTTAGCTCAGTGTGTGGGACACTGGCTCAGGTTTGGCACGAGAAGACGCACCGTGCTGCATGCTTTTATTTTGTTGTACCACACACATCACCCGGCACGCATCATCTTCTGTTTTCTGTTAACTTTGAGTTTGAGCCTTGTTTGTTTGTTTGTTTGCTTGCTTTTGAGTCCTGCATGCTAATTTGGTGGTTGTCATTTCATTTTTCAGTTGATGTCTGGTCTATTGGCTGCATCATGGCTGAAATGGTCCGGGGTAGTGTGTTGTTTCCAGGCACTGATCGTATCCTTAAGTTGGACTCCCGTCCGAACCCAGACGCCATTTTTCATCCTTCGCTTGACGTCTTGTTCATATCTTTGTGCACCATCGCGTTGACGGAGACCAGAAGTCCGTCGTTCTGGTGGGCTGCGATTGGCTGACAGTTACAGACTAGTGCCTTCTCTGGTCATCAGGCCCACCGGCCATGGGATGGATGACCAGTGCTTTTTCCAAATTTCACTTAACGTGTTAGGTTAAACCTTGTTTTAAGTCTTTGGGACCGTTGAGGACCGGTTCTTAATTACAGTGCAGCCAGGATAATAGAAAATGAATCCAAATATACATATAAAAAAAAAACAGTAATTTGCAATAAAAGAGGGAAGATTACTTTAATATCTCGCAAATGGTCGGTTCAGCAAAGGAGTCACCTGAGAAATATTTTAGTTTAGTTTATCTTATTTCTTCTCAACAGCCATGTCCAAAAAAATCTAATTGCACTTGCAAAACACTGTCAGCGATGACACAATTAAGATAAAAACTTTCTCCCATCATAGTCTAGCTAATGAGGCTGTTTAGAGCGGATACTGATGTGTTCGCTCTGACGATGATGATTATAACCTTTAGCTGATATCCAGTATCTTTTAATGCAGCCATTTCATGCCAGAAAACAGTGACAGTAAAACTCTTCAGAGCAGACTAATAAATGTTTTAGTACCTCTAGATGGCAGAGAAACTGAATTATATGACTGGCTTTAAATGAGGAATTATTCACTACATCAACAACAAAAAAGAAAAAAAGACTAAATGCAGTATGCAAAGAAAGTAAATGCTTTTACTGGCCAGTATCTACCGTATTATATAAGAAAATATTGAAATAATATATTGGCAATGGCTTTGTAAAGCTTCATTCTGGTTGATATTGTCCATACTGATGGTAATATTTATGATATTGTTCCCTGTTTTCACTCCAAATTGTATTTTCGAGAACATTAAGCCACTAGAATAGTATAAAATAAATATGATGAATATGGTACAGTCAATAGGATGTTTTCTGTTGTTGAAAGTTTGCGTTACGTGAGAACTTTACTCTGAAGTTAAAGGTGCGACACTTCAAGAGGGAAAAACCCTCCACAAAAGACAAAGTTGTGAACAAGGCGTAAGTGTCTGTATTTATCTTCCAGGTAGATCTGTATATGTTAAACCTTTGTGTGTGTGTGTGTTTTTTTTTGGTTTTTTTTTTGTCCTCAAGAAAAAAAAAATCCCTGTTGCACAGAGATTTCCAGCATCTGAAGTAGATGAGGTGAGCGTCATTTTCCTCACCTCACACGCGACGTTTGCAAACTTCCAAATGTTTGAAATCGCCGTTGCAACGCAGGTCATAGTGTGTGCATCCCACCCAGCCCATCCAAACTGTGGATTTAATGTATGAATGGGATTTGAATCCCTCTTGGCCATTTCTATTTGTAAGAAAATTGCCAGTATTTCTCACCACATCCTTGTCTCCCCACCATCTCACCAAATTGAACTTCTGATCACTGAATTTGCTTCATTTGACAGTTTCTTTTTCAGCACAGTTGCAGTAACATGAGTATTTTAGGAGCATACCCAAGCCAGAACAAAGCAGTGCAAGACATCACAACTAAACACGGCCCTCTTTTAATTATTCATCAGTTTAAAATGTCCCACCCCAACTCTCTGATGCCCACTCCTGTCCAAGTCCAGCCACGTGCTTTTCTTAACAATGTAACCTCAAGATATCGACCAGTGGAACAAGGTGATCGAGCAGCTGGGGACGCCATCGCAGGAGTTCCTGATGAAGCTCAACCAATCGGTGAGGACCTACGTGGAGAACCGACCGCGTTACGCTGGCTACAGCTTCGAGAAGCTCTTCCCCGACGTGCTGTTTCCTGCAGACTCTGAACACAACAAACTGAAAGGTAAGGACCTCGATGTTTCACCTGACAGAAAACAGGTAACCTCGTTCCCAGAGCAGAAAGTCTGGAAAGAAGGGTCTCGACTTGACCCGCCTACCGTCCTCTCATTGGTCTCTTGAGTTTTCCATCCAAATTTTGAGTCTCCTCAATAGCGTGGTTGAGTTATGACTCTGAGAGCTCATTATTTCACCAATCACCTGCTATTAATCTTCACTTTTTCCTTGGGGAAACATATTCTACAGGTTTGTTAGAAATGGAAAGCCAGAGATTTTCTCCATCCCTTATAGAGGAATAGGTTAGCTGGCACTTAGCTGCCAAGACAGTAAGATAGTTTTGGAAACTGTACCAATGTTAGTGTGTCTGCAAGTCTTGGTAGCATCGATGTTTCTTGGTACCTCGCTCATGTGACTGCACTTAGGGGACGACTTTGGGAATGAGGCTCTTATGACAGGTGATCTTTAGTGGGACAGATCAAAGTCCAAGAGACAAAAATCCAGGAAGTCTTGCTTGATCTTAATCTTTGGTTGATGCAGACACCATGGAGAAAACGCAGGCGCTCTGTCTTTGAATAACGCAAAATAATTTAGTCTTCAACTGAAAATGTCATTGTGGTCTCAAAGAATAAATTATATTGCCTCATTCAAAGACAGAGTGCCTTTGTCTTCTTCCATGGTTGTCTGGATCTCCTAAAGATTCTTTTTAAGCAATACTTCCAAGATTTTGTCTCTGATGGTACGATCTCTTCGCTAAGACTCGTTGGCAAGAAAAGCGTAAGAAGCCATTTCTGTAAAATACTTGATGTTTTTGGAAAATAATAATAACTCCATTGATGACCCTCATAAACCAGTTTGATAATGATGTCTTTATGTGTTTCAGGAACACATGAAGCATCTCAAAGACTCACATCCCGATTTATTTCTCCCCTTCTTAAGTAAAGCATTGTGTGCTGAAGGGGGTTTTTCTTTTTCTTTTTTTTACTGTGGTGTCACATCAGGTGTGGAGAAGTGTGGGATTTCACCAGAACTGTCCTCAGCTGCTAAAATTCTGCTGTTGTTGACATCCCTAGCGTGGACTTAGGGTTGATAGACACTGATTTGACCCAATTAGGTTGTTACCGGGGTGAAAATCATGTCATTTCTGTGAGGACTTTCCACTAAATTGGGGTTGGGATGGAAAATTTTGTGCGAGCACACCAGATTTAGCCAGTGTTGGAGACCCACTTTTAGGATATGCTTGCTGCAGGACAGCTGAAATGTTTCTAAACCCTGATGGGGCGGGGGGGTATTTGGACAGTAGAAAACACCATACAGGTGCCGGTTCACAGAAAACTGCTGCACTTGAGAAGTTTTTTTAATTGACATTTTGGTCAGGTGACGTCCTTCAGAATAAGAAAACACCAGAATCCTTCAGGTATTTATAGCGGCCACCGTGTGACACCGTGTGCCTGTTTGGAAAATAATAATTGGGTGACCCTTGGCTCAAATCTTGTAGTGCAGCACGACAGGTGTGCACGAGCAAAGCACCGAGATGTACCGAGAGGCCACGAACTGGCCCAGGTTTGCGTCGCACCGTGTGTGTGTGTGCAGCCTCACAAAGAGCTGTTGATGGCGAAAAAAAAGCCCGAGTGACAAATCAGTTTTCAGCCGCTGCCTGAGATTAATGAACAAACGGCGAGGCTGACAGTTCAGAGCAAGTCGTTTACTGTTCGGGGGGAAATCACCTCGAGCTCGTATCCGCGCTTGAAAGCCGAACAGATGACAGGAACACAGCAAACAGCGGGGAACAGTCGTGAGATATCGAGCGAGTCGCTTCATCCCATTCGGCGTTAATTCGTTTGCAGACGAGAATCCGTGACATTCTGTTCCCCTGATAGCAGTCCTGTTGAATTACACGTGTTGTGTGTTCATATCTGGAGCTTTGGTAGCGTGCCCCGCCTGGAGTTTCCTGCAGGAAATGTGTTAGTCAGGATGGTAGTGGGTGGATAGTAAATGACTTCATAAATAACACACAGACACACACACACGCATTCAGTGTTTTCTGTCATCTCTGTTTTGCATGCATGGGTAAATAAACACCCAATCAAATGATTTTTCACTGCATTTGAAACGTCGAATTAGCACGGGCTTCCTTGCGGGCTGATGAGGTTTATCAGTGAAAGCAGGGAGGAAGGCGGTGCGTTCACACTGGAGGTCGTGGTGTGCAGCTGCATGAAGGAAATGATTTGAATTTTTTTAGGCTTACTTGACAGAAATAAACACCGACGTGACAGGATATGGTGATGTTATGGATGAACCGTGAATTGGTTACACTCATTTCCTTGATTTTAGCTTTACATCACCATTAGAGATACTCTGTTCTCCAGGAAATTAAAGTAATAGGAATTCATCTCAACTTGATGTTAAAATGATGTGATGCTCCCTAAAGTAATCTGCCTCCTACTGGGCACAGTGGAAATGATGCAGTTTCGGATTTTCACCGGTTTTAATCAGAAGTCACTTTATTTATATTGTGCATTTAAATACAACAAAGCATTTCCCAGGGTGCTGCACAACATCAGGCTGATAAAAACATCAGAGCAAAAATAAAACAAGTTAAAAAACAAATGAAGACGCTGAAATTACAGCAAGTCGCTCAACATCAACATAAAAATAAAGACACTGGAACGAAATAAAACAAATTAAAAAGCAAATCAAGCCATTAAAAAGATGTATGTTAAATACAATTTCACCCATAAAATCAAATCAGGCCATTGGAGAAGATTAAGTCATTAATACGGAATACAGTGAATCGTATATAAACCAGAAAAGCCAGTGAGAAAAGGTATGTTTTCAGCCAGTTTCCTCCCTCAGGGATCAGTAAAGCGTTTCTGATTCTGATGATGAAGTATTTCAAAATATTTGAGACTTGAAAACTGGATGCAGATTTCCTGATCAGATCTTGAGTGCCGAGGCCGGCCGTGTCTCCGTGGTCTCCGCTGTCTGGACAGAGGACAACGTCCAACGTCAAATCCACGGCGTTTGATGAAATGAGGACGTTATGCGATATAGAGTGAGAGAGCTGGCAGCGGTCGGGATCCAACACACAACGGGACAGGTCCACGAAAATCTGAAAAAACTGAGCACTGGGTAGTTAGCAACACAAAGTGGCTTCAAAAGGAAAAAAAATCCTGTGGTTCATAGTTCTGCAGGAGTTAGACGGTGCCGAGTCTGCAGACTTTAATCACTCGCTTCCTACTTCCCACTTCACATTGGTACCATCCGGGTTGAAGATGCAGTGGCACGACAGTGGAAACAGGTTTACAGTCGAGGGACGGTGCTCTTTTAATCAAACCAGCTCACCTCGACTGTAAAGCGCCGGAGGAAACCCTGCAGCTGGCTCTGATCATGTTTGACTACGTTTCACTGTTTTGACTCAGCGGGTTTATTCGTCAATGCGCTGACTGCCAGTGGAGACGATGAGTGTGAATGGAGCCAGAGAGGGAAAGAGAGACAAGGAGAGGTGGGGGAAGTGATAGGGGAAGGAATGAGTGGAGAAGGAGGAAGAGAGGGGGAAACTGGGAAGGGTGGAACAATGACTGGAGGGATGGAAATTTGGACGGAGCGATGGATCATCAGCAAAGTCGAAGGAAACCACTAACTAGAGCTGTCATGAATGCTGGTTTTTTTTTTGTCTGCAAGTGAATTTTTAACCAGCCTTTTTTCAATGAAGCTTCATTTGCCTCAGATCTCTGTGATGAGACTCAAACGATGATTTATATGATGTTAACTGATGTTGTAGGACTTAATTTACAAAGCTGTTAACGATTTGGTTTGTACTGTGGCTTTTGGGATTTAGGTTTCAGTTTGATTTGTTTTGTACATTATGGAGAAAAAAACTACCATTTCCACTGTTTTCTGTATTTTGTCTCATTTGCCAAAATCTTTTTTTGTTTTTCATTGAGATATTTGAGATTCAACAATTATTCTCTCCAAGGCAACAGTCTGTCCCTCACACAGTGGATGTCACGGTGTCCTGTGTATTGAACCGTTTGGTTTTACACCCCTACTTTCCATCTAATAAAACCAATAATAAACTCAGTTTTAAGATACTTCCCCAAAGTTGCTGTTGAGTGATGGCACTTGAGTTCAGTCTTGAGTTCAGTTTCTGGCACTCGGCTTTTTAATTATCATCAGAAACCTTAAAACGCTTCCAAACCAAGGATTTTGGGGCATTTTTGTTGTTGCTGTGAACGACGAGCCAGTGTGGCTTCTTGCAAGTTTGCAGATTTATGGCGCAAACTTGCAATCTCTACTGGCAAAATAATTCAAGTTGATCAATCGCAGGCTGTCTGAACGTTTCTAATAAGCGAAGTTGTCTGCCATTTAAGTTCACCATGCTTTGAGTCCATTCATTCATTTCTGTTTTTGCTTCGCAGCGAGCCAAGCCCGAGACCTCTTATCCAAAATGCTGGTAATAGACGCGTCCAAACGGATCTCGGTGGACGAGGCTCTCCAGCACCCGTACATCAACGTGTGGTACGATCCGACCGAAGTGGAGGCGGTAAGCGCTTCTTTTTCAGAAGTGTTTGTTTTGTGTGTGCAAGCAGTGTTTTTTTATGTGTGTGTGTGTGTGTGTGTTGCATCCAAGGGGGCTGGAGAAGTTGTGAATGATCCAAATTATGTAAATGATCTTTGAAGGCTGTGTCAGTCCGGTGCTGCCTCTTCAGGAGAGCGGCACACAGCAGGCTTGCAGGTGATCGGGCTTGGAGGATTGGAGGATGAGGGAAGTTGCTGCTGCCTTTTCCTCTCGCTCTCCCTTTCCTCTCGGAGAAGTGACAATCCGGCCTTGGGAGCTGCAGATTTGTGTGCAGATTTTTTACTCCCGACGCTGCACAAATGAATCAAATCCCAGTCTGACTCCGGCGAGGACGGATAACTCTATCTCATGACTCGCTTTGAGGCGAGTTTATTCCAGCGCCGCCGTCGCTATAAATTTGACTTTTAGTGGTCTGAGGCATTTCCTGGGGAAAAAAAAAAAAATGTTTCTTGCACAGCGAAGCAGAAAAACGCAGTGACAAGCGGGTGTGTTGTGAGGACTGTTTAGTGCGGCGGTTTTCAATCTTGCTGCCGTCGTCTGCGGGTTTTAATTCCAGCCGAACACGACGGCGGCCGATTTCCACTGATGAGTGCGACTTCCACCGGAGGGGAGGCATTCATCAGGGGAATCAGCTGCTGTGGAGTCGGCTTGGAAGAGAAAACCTGCAGACGAGGTCGCAGCAGGACCCAAAAACACCCAACAGACTGTGACTGTAATGCAAAGGTCACAGGTTCAGTCTCCATAACAGCCAGTTTGCGTCCATCAGTCCCTGAACAAGATGCAAAAAACCCATCTGGTCCCTGATTTGTCGTCATTTCAGGTAACAGCATCAGTTCAGTACCTAAAATAGCATCGACCAAATATCAAAATCAGTATATCTCAATGCAGAAATGTGACCAAGTAAGACACTTGTAGGGCAGAGGAATGAACTCGAATTTGTTTCATACCACTCTGTAAAAAGTTTTAAAATGTCTTAAATTCCATTTTGCAAGTATTAGGCATTAAAGGTTTTAAAGTAGTCTTAAATTTGACTTTGTTTGGTCTTAATTTCAACATAAAACATTTTTTCTTAATTTAGTTTCTCCACGTGTTTCGATGTTCTCCTTGTAGAGGAACCCGGCTCACTTCTTACTTTGCTGTTACCCTGAAAATCCTTCATACTGAGCTGTGAATCTGTGGCAAAAAGTATTGGGTAGATTTACTACAACAGCACCTGAAGGACATTTACAATATTGATATGAAAACATAAAACATTTCATAGATCCACGTAGGTAATAATGACTGCTGTGAAATGCTGATTTGAAAAAAAGAGAAAAAGATTATTTGTCCCAAAAAAGCCCTAAATTTCATTAAAGTTTGTCTTCATAAGCATCTTTTGAAACCTCTGTGTTGTTAACTGGCTTTTAGATGGACGGACTTTTCTAGCTTTTTTTTTTTTACAGATGGTTTTATGATCGGTGTTTTTCATTTTTCTTTTTAAATTAGTTTGCTGCCTCATGGCCGCGGCTCCGCTGCAAAAGAGACTTAAATCAACAAGTTTAACATTTTTTTGCGAGCCAAGGTCGTGACCAGAGGGATTTGTGAAATAAATGTAATTCTGTGTATCGTATGTTGTACATTTATATTGATCTGTCTGTCTGTCTGTCTGTCTGTCTCTCTCTCTCTCTCTCTCTCTCTCTCTCTCTGTCTGTCTGTCTGTCTGTCTGTCTGTCTGTCTCTCTCTCCAGCCGCCGCCGCTGATCACAGACAAGCAGCTGGATGAGCGAGAGCACACGGTGGAGGAGTGGAAAGGTAGGAGGGAGAGAGCCGTGCTCAGCTTTTTATACATTTCTCTTCTCTTCTCTTCTTTCTCTTTTCTCTCATTTCTCCTCTTCTGTTCTTCTCTCATTCTCTTCCTCTTTTCTCTTCCTCTTGTCTCTTCTCTTCTTTTATCTATCTTCTCTCCTCTTCTCTTGTCTTCCTCTTTTCTCTCCCTCTCTTCTTCTCCTCTTCATCTTTTTCTGGTCTTCTCTTCTCTCCTTCACTCTTTTTCTGGTCTTCTCTTCTCTTCTCTTCTCTTCTCTTCTCTTCTTATCTTCTCTCCTCTCCTCCTCTCTTTTCTCCTCCCCTCTTCTTCTCCTATTTTCTCTCCCTCTCTTTTCGCCTCTCGCTTCTTCTCCTCTTCTCTTCTCTCCTCTCTTCTTCTCTCCTTCTCTCCCTCTCCTCTCCTCCTCTCCTCTCACAGATATATCTGCTCTCTGATTGGCTGTCAGTGGCGCTCAGCTCTCTGCAGTGTTGTTGTTTTTTTCTTCATTTGCACAATCTGCCAGATTTTATAAATTAGGACAACACATAATCCTATCTTGACTGTAAAGCTGGAAAAAAAAACAAAAAAAAAACTCTGGCAGTCAGCTCGTGTACATCTTCCTCCTGCTTCCCCGTTTCCTCGGCCTGAAATATGGAAATCAGGAAAACAAATGTGTCCTAACTTTGTTCTGCTTATATAATCTGAGATTTAAGGGTTTTTTCAGTCCTAATTTGCAAAATGTCATTCCTGGTTCGTTTGGAATAAGCAGAAGAAGAAGAGCTGGGTTGTTATGATGAGCAGCGACAGCCACCATGACCGAGCAGACACAGAGAAGAGAAACCTAACCTCTGTCACCAGGAAACCCAAGCCCCGCCCCCACACTGTTTGACTGACAGGTGACCTCAGGCGCTGACAGGACGAAAGACGAAATTTCAAAATAAAACAAACAAACAAAGCAGGGATCTCCCGGATTCCCACCTAAACAAAGAGATTTGAGAAATTCAATGTTCAGAAACGTCAGTAAAGTACACTCGGCCAGTCGGTGCTTCTAACCCTAACCCGGCTTCAGGATTCATACGGACAAGACGAGTATTTTTACATCAACATGTTGGCTGGTGCCGCTGTGAGCAGATGTGACAGCGTGGTCGTCTGCGGCCCGGTTTGAGCCGCCGCCGCCGCCGCTGCTGCTGCTGCTGTGTGACGCCGGCTGTCTGAATCCTCCGTCCTGACCTTTTCCTCTTCCTCAGCGCTGAGGTAGTGATCAGGACATCAGGGAGTTCACACCTCGGGTGTGACCTGCTGCTGTTTCCTGGCTCCAGCCTGTGCTGCGGCGCACAGCTGCTCACAGAAAATACAACAAGAAGAAAATATGAATACTGAAATAAAAACGTGTGCACCAGATTTACTCAAAACAGCCGTATACGAGTATAAATGGCATCAGAACCAGCATGGTGAAGCGAGTACAAATGACTTAAAATAAAATGATAAAAGAATGAATTGTCCATATTTAAAGTCGGGCAAACAGGGTAAATCTAAGATGATACACTCCTCTCTGTCTATTCATCTATCTTATTATTTTTATTTTATGTTATTGTTGTTTTTTCTTACATAAAGCTATCTTCTTGTGCATCTGACTTCCTTGATGTGATGTATTTCCTGTCAGAACAGGATGTTGGGCAGGACAGGACATGACATGACGGGACAGAGGTGTATTAATGAGGGACAGGAGCACAGTTTTATTTGATGGGATGGGTGGAGCGGTAGGATGGGGCGCCTCCAGTGTCTCATCAAACCTGTTTGTGTCTCCAGAGTTGATATACAAAGAAGTGTTGGACTGGGAGGAGAGGACGAAGAATGGCGTGATCAGAGGACAGCCGGCTTCTTTAGGTTAGTGGAGTTTCTTGTGTGGCTTTGTGTGTGTGTGTGTGTGTGTGTGTGCAGCATGCATTAACCTCTC
>OMLB01010949.1:8151-18481 GCA_900302555.1 Myripristis jacobus | reverse complement strand
ATAGACTCCTACCCAAAAAGATTGAGTGCTGTAATAAAATCAAAAGGTGCTTCAACAAAGTATTAGTTAAGGGTGTGCATATTTATGCAACCACATTATTTTAGTTTTTTATTTTTATTTCCTGCCTGTAAAAGATTTTTGTTGGTTTTTCGATTGAGTTGTACAGGTTATAGGTCACATTAAAGGTGGAAAAATTTCTGCAATGATTTATCTTGGTCTCATTTTTTTACATGACAAAAACCTGGCATTTTAACAGGGGTGTGTAGACTTTTTATATCCACTGTATTTAAAATTAAATTACAAGAAAATATAATAAAAATACTCTCTCACACCAGGCAGTTAGTTTAAGAAATACAAGAAAATTACAAAAAAAAAAATGCACACGAAGAATTAAAAATAAAAAGGAATAAAGACCAAACTTTTTTTTCAATTTTGAAGTGAAGAATAAATTCAAAATAGGGTCACATGGTCTTGTGCATTTTTTGGCCGTTCATTGATCCTTTCACAGCAAAGCACAAACGTCTCAGGACAGGCCCTGTTTGAACACTGTGCTCAGTTTTATTTTATTTTAAGTTGATTCCCTGAGTCATCTAAATTTGTCATATACCGCTGATGTTTCAAATGCACTTAAGGCACCATGGGAAGTTCCTACCTTCACCTTCTCCTCCTCAGGTGCTCCTGAAGGTGGTGGACCAGCACCGACAGAAGCAGTACGTCACCCCCCACGTCCTGCAGCAGTCCCTCAACTACCTCAACCAGGGCCTGTCCCACTCGCTCACCTGGAAACAGATGAAACCGCACATGCAGGTACAGCAGCACCCCCTGCTGGACACGTGTTTAGTCTCTTATTGTGGTCACGTGAAGTGATTATAGGATCCATAAAACCTGTTTCTCTGTTGGCTTCTGTCCTTTCATCACACTCATTTTCATATTCTGCTGAACGGGCTCCCCTCGGAGGCAATAACACCGACCCACCGCTCTAGTTTTGCTTCCTTCTGGGACTAAGGATCTCCTTTTTCACGACTGACTTTCTCTGGGCTGCTCATTTACTCGGCGCTCATGTACAGTGCAAGATTGAGCCAGGTTTGAGTGAATGTCGACAAGACGGAAGATAGGAGACGGAAGGTGGAGCGGTTCGAGCCTCAAGTGAAAATCAATGTTAATTCAGACCGGGGATTTTCAAGTAAGCGCATATTTCATTAGAGCCGCTGATGAATTATTCCCGAGGCTGGATCCGGTGGAGGATTCTTTTGTTTTGTGTTATAAAGAAGTTTTTTCAGTTCTGATCGAAGTGAAACCTTTTAGAGTTTCTTGAAATGGCGGCGAGAGACAGATGGGAAAATCACTCGTGCTTTTCCTCCTCAGTAAAGTGAAAAACCCTTGAGCGAAAAAAAAACCAAACGCAGTTCTTCCTGCAACAGCGAGTTTATGATCAACGCATTCTGAATTTTGAGAAACAAACACCAAATGTTCTGACTTACTTTTTCATTTGTCATTGTTTCAAGGAATCAACTGATTTGACAGTGACGTTTTGATGTTTAAAAATGGTGCACGTTGCATCTTTAACTCCATGAAGCATCTTTTGTTGTTTGTGAGTGAAAAAAACCCTACCTCTTTTCATTTTCTTGCTTGAATCGAAAGTTTTATACACTCCTTTACACACATTAAAGTACCTGCATGACCAAATCTGTGACGAGACCGTTCTCCACAGCATCTGAAAAAATGACATTGTTTTTCTGCTTTTATTGTGGAATATTGACTTTTTGAACTTCCTGAGCTGTTTCGTGTGAAACTTTTCGAGACCCTCCTCGGTCAGAAGTGCCGTAATCTCTTGCAGACTATATGCCAGGAGGTGATCTTCCCTCTCATGTGCTACAAAGACGAGGATGACAAACTGTGGCAGGAGGACCCCTACGAGTACATCCGCATGAAGTTCAGTGAGTACACACACACACACACACACACACACACACACACACACACTGAGTTTTACACACCTTAAGTCTTCTCGGTGCATGTCCTCGGTGAGTTCTGATCCACAAATCGAGTCTGTCTCTGCGCTGTAGACCTGTATGACGACCACGCCCTGCCAGCCACCGCTGCCCAGAGCCTGCTGTGTAAAGCTGCCCGCAAGAGGAAGGAGGTGAGCGAAGACATTTTACCGCCGCGTTTTACTTTCCCAGCTTTTAGGGATTTAGCGTCCGCAGCATCATACGGGACGAGAGCAGCAGCAGCAGTTTGAGCTTCAGTTTGCAAATCAGCTGCAGTAATGTCGAAGGTGTCGGACAAAAACAAAGATGTCGTACTCCATTGTGAAAACCCAGCCAGAAAAGGCTTTTTATTAGTTTTCATTTTTAAAGAATAAAAAAATCAGAATGAAGACACAGATAGTTTTCATCATCTGCTTGAGTCGCTGATGAGTGATGTGCTTATCCCCTGTTTTTCCAATTGAGTCTAAATGGTCCTCACCGGAATCAGCCAGTTTCATAGTGCACCTTTAGATTATTTGAATTCTCTGTTCACTTCTTCTCTATTATGTTTTAACTAAATTACCGACCAATCCCACTCAGCATATGGACCTTATATACACAGTCCACTGCTTTTATGTGTTATGGACTGTCTTTGGTAATTTAGTAGTGACCTCTGACCTCTGCGCTGTGCTCCGGTCAGGTTCTTCCTCAGATGATGGAGTTCTGTCACCAGATCCTGATGGAGCCCTCTGCTGACCCCCGCAGGAAGGACGGGGCGCTGCACTGCATCGGTGCTCTGGCTGAGCTCCTGCTGAAGGCAAGTGGGCCGAGACACCTGCCAGTGTGTGTGTGTGGATGTTAAAATTAAGGATTTTAGTATTTCTCTTGACCTCCAAGAGTAGCTCAGCTTTTTTTTCCCCATTTAATCTGCATTTAATCCCACATTTCAGAGGCAAAGTGTGTGTTTTTTGCTCTTTTGACCACCTTAACTTTTAAGACTTATGTTGATTATGACTCTTGATGTCGCAAATTTTGAACGGAGAATCAGCTGGTTGCAGGGCTGTAAATACAGTCTCACAAATGAATAAAAGCAGTAAATACAGAAATAAATGTATTCGCAAAAGAAATTAATGGATGCCCTGTACAGCGCATAAAACCTGAAAAACCTTAAAACTGTGGACCCTGGCTTTTTCTCCTGGGAACGATTACAAGCGACACTTTCACCTCCTTTCTCAGAGTTTTCCTTCTTTTCTCTTATCTCCTCTGGTTGGAAAGTCTGCAGCGGGTGGACTGACGGATAACCGAGTGGATTTTTATGGCACGGTGGGAGTTTGTAGCACAGATTAGACCCTGCAAGCTGATTTGTGTGTGTGTGTGTGTATATGTTCACGTGTTCCTGTGCTTGTACTTGAAAATCAGCGAAAAGTCCCGTGCCCTGTGAGTGTTATGAGAAAGCCACTTCCTGACCTTGACTCCGAGATGTGGAGGTGGAAGTGGCCCTCGCCGTGTTTTGACTTCTCCGGCCTGTGTTGTGTCTGTCGTCCTGCAGAAGCGGATGTACAGGGAGCAGATGGAGCTGATGCTGCAGAACTACGTCTTCCCCCTCCTCAACTCTCCTCTGGGTTACCTGAGAGCCCGGGTGAGTGAGCCCTCCCGTCTGATATATACCATCTCTGTTCCTCCCACGCAGCCTGTCCTTGCTGACAGAGCAGAAGTAGCTGGGCTGTGGAAATTTGTTTCAGTGCAGCATGATGTAATGAATGGAATAGACTTACTTCATATATGTAAATAAGCAGACACCAAACTGCACCAAAACAACTCATTTTTATTTATTTTTTTAAATTTAAACAGGAGCACTAACCAGGGGTTCCTTTATAATAGCAAAAATAATGATGATGCATTTTATTTAGAAGCTTTTTTTCGTGGAAATAGAGGGAGAAAAATATCCGCACACTGGATTTCAGCTCCCAGCACTTGATTTCACAGGCTAAACAGTACAGTTTCATCCAAACAACAACAAACCAAACACCAAAACCAAAAAAATGGATGGATGTGCACACATTTACTTTCCACTTAAGTGTTTTTCAGGGGTTTTATAATGATAAAATAAATTAAAACGGCAAGGAATTACAGAGACAGTTTGGAATGAAAATAGTTGCACAAGGTCGATGACAGCAAAAAGACTAAAAAGTGAATTTGTAAACAAGTATTTTTTCAAAATAAGAGACAGAATCTGTTAGCTTATACTGTGCACAGTAGAACATTGTGTAAGGGTCCAACCAATATAAAAACTGAATTTTTCATTTAATAAACAGAATACAAGAATGCTAGCAGTTATTTCTTTGTGTTTGGATTTTATTCTGTTAGCAGTGCTGGTTTTAATTCATTTGATTCAAGGCTGAGACACAGAAAAAAGACAAATTCAAGTTCACTGCTGTCCGCGGTTACTTTCTTGATTTTCTTTCCTTGCGTCCTCTCCTTAATCACGTGGGTTGGATGTTTTTTTGCCGTTCTCTCAGAAGGACGGTGGCGCTCATGTAATTTCTTATAAAAGTTGCCACCTTGAATTTACCTCTCGGTGTCTCTAATGTCTGCTGAAATGTTCCGAGTGTGTCGGCTAACAGCTTCATTTACCTCGGGGAACCTGTAACAAAGCCCCGTGATTAGTTTCATTGTGGTGGGCTCAATTGTTTTGCGAAAACTTTTTCTTCCTCCTCTTCTGGATCCAATCTTATTTTTAAATCAAACTGTTCGTCTTTCAGAGGGGGCTTGTGCGTGTGACAGTAATGAAACGAGACACAGTAATTATAGACTAACAGTCGGAACGCAACAATAGGCTGAAATTTGTGTTTCTGCGTCTTATTGGAAAAAGATAGAGTTATTTTGAGGGGGAAGAAGTTGTCATGCACACTTAAGCAGCTAGATAATTATCATATATATTACTCCTCTGACTTGATATTCCAGCAGTGATAGGATATTTGCGGCAAGCCGGTGACGGCATACAAATCACTGGGGGCGATCATGAAGAGAGGCTGCAGTGTGGCGGTGGAGGCAGCAGGGGGCGCCACACTGCAACAGAAGACCTCCACGGCAAAATGAGACATCCACTATTTGAAAACACACTGACACTCATATATAATGATTGATAGCGCTAAATTAAAGTACCATGTAAAGGACGGCAGGTACATTAAGCCCTTTATTGACTAAATTAAACACTCGCACAGACCGGATCCCAGCACGGATACTGAACGATGAGACTTAGTGTGATTTCTTTTTTTTCTCTCTTCCCTCTGTTGGAATGGATTCCAGCCCATGTTATAAGAGATGCCTTAAGCCTCGTCCGTTTTAAGCTTTTATGTCTGATAATGCATTTCTTGCATTACATAGTGTGCTGGCCTTGAGAAGAAGCTCCTGCGCCTTTGCATTTCCACCGAGGACGCATCAATACCACTTCTCAGTGCCATTATGTACGCTGAGCACCAAGCTGTAATTGTTAATAGACGTTCAATAAACCCACAGTTTGGTTTGTATTGCGTTTTTTGGTCACGAGTTCGGTTTGTTTTGTACATCACAGAAGAAAAAAACCACTGCCGTTTCCGAAGTTCTCTGTATTTTGTCTTACTTGCAGATCTAAATTTTTTTTCATTCAAAGATTTATAGATAAAAAAGATAATAGATAAAATCAACAAATATTCTTCCAAAGGCAAACGTCTACTCAGACTACTACGTCTACTCAACAAACATAAAAATACTTCCAGCATATTCATCAGTTCATTTTTTTTGCCAGATGTATTATATATTGAATAGTTCAATTTTTTTTTTCAGTTCGGTTTTACACCCCCCTAATTGTCAACCAGTGAGTTAATGAGAACTGTTTTGATCCATTATTTTCAGTGAACAGTGTGGCTACGACTGCTGGACAAAATGAGCGACTGATTTGTAGGAATGTAGGAAAAATGTAGGAAATCAAGAGAGTTCAGGCATTTCCGATGGGTTACTCAGGACTTTTGGTATTAGATATTTGGGTTTGACCAGTGCTAATAATTCTTATAATACTGCAAATGCAAAATAGAAAGATGAGAGATGATTTTAAAAGTTTCCTTTTATAGTGGGATGACATGGATGTGCCAATATCTGATATGTAAAAACAAACAAAAAAGGACACATCAATACCAGGTCTGTGTATTGGCAACAATCTGGTGATATGATATTGATATATTGTGATATATTGCAATGCTGTATGCAAAAAAAAAAAACATTTTACGTGTTGGCACCAGTATCGGTGTTGGTGCATTTTTAATTAGAACTGGATCAGGTTTCTTAGCATTCATCCTCCGTCTGGCTCTGCTCCCTACAGTCCTGCTGGGTGGTCCATTCAGTCAACGTGAGTCTGTGCTTTACCCCCCCTCAGCATCACAGATGTCCTGTAATGTTGCACTCACTCGCCTATCGTCCTCACACGTGCATGCTGGGAAAACAAGCAGCGGTAGCAGACACTTGTTGGTGGCGGGAGATTGGCATCTTTGCACGGATGTGAAGGGGGTGGCCGGGCTGGAGATGGCTGCTCAGACGGCTCCCCGCTGCTCCGTTGACCCGTGTCTCTCTGCTGTGCCTCTCCTAGTCGTGCTGGGTGCTCCACTCCTTCAGCCCGCTGCGTTTCCATGACGAGCTGGTGCTGAGGAACGCCGTGGAGCTGGTCAAGCAGGACCTGATCGCCGACAAGGAGATGCCCGTCAAGGTGGAGGCTGCCATCGCTCTGCAGACGCTCGTCAGCAACCAGGAACAAGGTGCGAACAGGAGGGTTACTATCACCTTTAAATCAAGGCCGTCACTTTTTACATCCAGTATCCTTCTTCCCATGACGGCCAGTACCAGTGTGCTTTCTGTCAGAATCAGAACACAAATCCAGGTGGTCAACAGGTTAAGCTTACGAGGTTTTTAAACAAAAGGCCACATTAATTTCACCTTGTTTCATCTGTTCATTTTACAGCTGTATTATGTGATGTAACAATTTCACAAACAGCTGATTTCAGCCATTTTTGATAGACTGTCAATAATTCATCCCCCCTTTACCTACACATAATGTGCACTTTTACAGTACTACACTTGGTTACAGCTTTAATGACAAAGATGTTAGGAATAAGGGTGTGTAGAGGGGCAAATACATGGAGAGTAAGGACAGGGTAGCTGCTTTTCATGCAAAACACACAGTTTATTCAAGCTGACAGTTGCAAAGATGATGACATTTACAGTAAATGCGGCCAAAAAATACACAAACACTTTAGAATTTCAGTCTGATACTCTGTGTGCAGTGTGTCGCCTGTGAGTTTAAACTGAATTTCCATTGTATTGCCAGTTTTCATGATAAAGATGTCAGAAATCATATTTACACACGTTCGCTATCACTTTGAGCTGATGATATTCAGTCCCTGACCTTAACCCTCATCACTGCACACCTAACCTTAACCTAATGCTAATTTTAGCCCTAATCTGAACCCTGAACTCAAAAGTGCGGACTGAGACAGTTGTCACTTTGCAGGATTTTCTTCAACCCACACACATTGCACACACATGGATTATCTATTTAAGCTGTCTCTGTATGTGTGTGTGTGTGTGTGTGTGTGTGTGTGTAGCAAAGCTGTACATCCGGCCGTACATCCGGCCGGTCATGCAGGAGCTGCTGCACGTGGTGAAGGAGACGGAGAACGACGATCTGACCAACGTCATCCAGAAGATGATCTGCGAGTACAACCAGGAGGTGGCTGCCATCGCCGTGGACATGACGCAGAACCTGGTACGAGCTCTGTCTGTCTGTCTGTCTGTCTGTTTGTATGAGCTGGGGCTGTCTGTCTGATACTGGGTACCAAACGGATCCATTACTTTTACTGAACAGTGAAGGCTTGGGCTATTGTTTTGGGGTCATGGGACAAAATAACTGGAGCAAAATCCTTGATTTTCCCTCCATCTGACAAACACAGTCATCTGTGTGTTTGTGTCTTCCGTCAAAAAGTCTCCCATTTGCTTTTGTGAAACCTACAGATACTTTGTTTGCATCTGTCTGATACCGTTCATCGCTCTCTCATAATATTCAAACAACAGGGATAAACCCTTCTGTTTTTATGCAGCGTGTGAGCAGAGCGGACATTGAGCTGTTTGCTGTGGAAGAAATGGTGAATAAAATGGCCGTTGTGGTTAGTTATGTGGCTGTGACAGCGCACATAAAGGACAGTAAAGTGTGTCACACTCTCCTGAGGACTGAGGCGATGTTGTGCTGTGTCTGCTTGCTGAAAGTAAATAAAAATCAATTGCTACCATCAAGTGGAATGCAGAAAGTTAGCCCGGTGCATTGGGAACAATGGACATAAAAACTGCCGCCACTCGAAGCATCTTGCCTTGTTTATTTGAACAGGAGAGTCTGTTATACTTAAATTCAAAATTTGTGGTGTGTAACCTGTGTGTGTGTGTGTGTGTGTGTCAGGCTGAGATCTTCACTAAGGTCCTGCAGAGCGAGGAGTACGAGGAGAACGAGGATAAGACCGTCATGGCTCTGGGCATCCTGAGCACCATCGACACCATCCTCACCGTCATGGAGGACCACAAGGAGGTCTCTCTCACACACACACACACACACAGATAAATATTCAGTAGCTCACTATGCTGTCACAATATTGTAATGTGATATTTGCACTTGTGATGTTTGAGATTTACTTCGGTCCTCTCTCTCTCTGTGTGTCAGATCACGCAGCAGCTGGAGGGGATTTGCTTGCAGGTGATCGGCCTGGTCTTGCAGAAGCCCATCATAGGTATGGCAGGTGTGTGTGCACGCGGGCGTTCCAGTGTCTGTTTATGTACACACACACACACACACACACACCCAATCAGCTCCCCTAGGATCAGCTGAGAAGAAAAAGACCCACAGACTCTGGAAAGTCGGAGGTGCACATGGATGTTAAATCCGAGGGCACGGTTTACAAATCCACGGGAATCTGTTCAGAATTTGAGGGCACTGATTATGAATCCGAGAGAATTCGAAAACCGAGAGCACAGATTTACACGTGGCTCGTTCTCAGCTGGCACCGGAGGGGAGGGGGAGAGCGGGCTCCGTACAAATGGATTCTCTCTCACTCGATTAAAACTCCTGCTGCCGCGCCGTTTTGCCGATCTCCGCTCGCCCCAAAAATCTTCATTTGAAACTGCTCATTTATTCATTATGGGCTTTGGCTCATTTTACGTCTGTGCATGAATTCATTTGTTCCTTTAATCATCGGCGCGCTCGGCTCTGCCTGCGTCGTGGAGCGCAATTAGAGGAGCTTGTTCCTGCTCATTTTCCTGTGAAAAGTCTTTGTGCAATTATTAAAGTCAATTTCGCTCATGCTCCAGCAGCCTGGAATGACCAGGACTATTCATACCTGCAGCCACCTCCGCCTCTGTGTGTGTGTGTGTGTGTGTGTGTGTGTGTGTGTGGGCGTTTGTACAGCATGTGTCTGTGGTAGCAGATGTGCAGCTGTAAAACGTGGCGATGGGGCAGAGAAAGTTGCTGTGTGTGTAAGAGAGAGCGAAGAGAGTGTGTGTGTTCATAATAACCAAAGGAAGCTGAGAAAGCTGCATGTACATTCAGAGAAACTGTGTGTGTGTGTGTGTGTGTGTATTCATGAATTCACCCATCCATGCATCAGTAGGGTGTGTGTTTGGGTGTGTGAGTGGATGCACTGGGATGTGTTAGTGCAAGGAATAATGTGGGTAAATACAGAATAAGTGTGTGTGTGTATGTGTGTGTGTGTGCATGAATGTGCACTGAGAAGGTGTGTTAGCATGGGTGCTAATGTGTGTGTGCATCATGTGCAAGCAGAGAAAGTGTGTGTGTTAGTGCACATGTTAGTGCACGTGTGTGTATGTATGCATGCAGTTGTGTACATTCATGAATGTACACTGTGTATGTCTGTAAGTATGTGTGTGTGTGTGTGTGTGTGTGTGTGTGTGTGTGTGTGTGTGTGCGCACATGCATGAGGATGTGTTAGTTCAAGTGCCGGCATGCATGAACGTACACAGCGTTTGCACATTTGTGTGTGAGTGTGTGTTACTGCAGGTGTGCCTGTGCGAGAGCAGAGAAACTGTGTGTGTGTGTGTGCTGTGTAGGAACCGGTGTGTGTGTGTTGGCGTACACACTAGTTTAGGGGCGATGTTGTTTGTGTGCGTGTGTTCCTTCGCTCCTTCATGAATCTACAGTATGTTTGTGTGTATGTGTGTGAAAGTGAGTGCTAACGAGTGTGTGCATGTAGAAATGTAGTGTGTGTGTGTGTGTGTGTGTGTGTGTGTGTTTCCTCAATGACCGGGCATACAACCAGATCTTTCTCTCTTCT
>OMLB01010947.1:1671-11942 GCA_900302555.1 Myripristis jacobus | reverse complement strand
CACACTCACCGTGAGACACTATTCAACAAACGAGAGCGTCAACAAGACTGACAGCTCCTTTTCACTGTGAGCCGCCGAGTTGGATTTTGGCTGCTTTACGGCACAAAACAGGAAGAGGGCGCTGTTCCTTCAGAGCGAACTGAGGTTAAAGTTTCTGGCGATAGCAGAGGGGGAAGGAATGACTTTCTAAACTTGCATTGCAGCTCTTACTCACGGCTGAGTTGTTATTGTATGAAAACCCAGAGAGGTGTTACAGACATCCATTACTGATACATAATGTGAAAAATGTCTGGCATGTATAACCACTTCCAAATCTGGACTGTGTTAATGAATAACTGGAATGACTGGAAACATGCCTCTGTATCTACAATGACATTTTTATTGCCTGGATGAGAGCAGGATAAACTCTGGTCAGTACTGACAAATTATTTTTGCAGCCGAGCTTGTAAGCAGTGCAACAAATTTAGCACATTAAGCAAATTAGACATGTTGAATTCAGTTGCTGCATTTGTAGGTCATGTCCACATACAGTGACATGTTGCTCGGCTGTCGCTGTCTTGTTTTCACACAGAATCCTATGGGAAGCAGCTGTTCAACAATTAGAAACTGAAAAAAAGAAAAAAAAGCACTGCTGCAAGTTCAGCCTCTTAGAAAAATGTCCCATGACGTCCCCTGCTCTTTCGTCCTGTGACCGATCACAACGAGAAGAAAAATCTGCTTTTGAATAAATTATTGTACTGTACAGAAACAAAGGTAGCACAACCTACCTTGGGCATATTTCTTATGAAATGATAACGCTTTTCACCAAGGAGGCGCCCAATGAATTTGACTTATGGCAGCTGAAATCATAGGATAATCATAGCAACTTGAAATGATCAAACACGGATGGCAGGAGAAAGGTGATTTTTTTTTTTTTAACCGATTGTCTAAAACCACCAAAATTACAAAATATCGAAAACTTGATTTTTACTTGAGCAGCAGAGTGAAAAGCAGACAACCTGTTGCTGAAGTCGAAAGCGACCATGAAGCATCACAACTCAGAAACTCTTCTTCATTCTTTATTTCTCTCTTTCGTTGATATTTCTAATTTCTCACAACTTTGTAATTACAATTCTGAGTGTGAAAGCTGATGGCACTCAAGCTCGTAAATCCGACGTTTCCAAAATGCACTCGGGGGAGAGATGTGCACCCGGTGCATCCACACTGGGTGTTAATCACTTATCAGAGTGGGCCTGACAGTGACTGGCCTGTATCTGATGCTCAGTAAGAGCAACACGGGCCCGTTAAACCGTCAGAGTGATCCACGGCTCTGACCCCGGCTGGGAGGCCAGAGAGGCTGCTGGACGCCAGCGGGCCGAGTCCATCTCCTAATGAAACGTCTGTCTGACGCAGAACACGCCGTGCTGCCAGCTCTGCTTTTACTGGCCCGGCGAGCCAAACCAGCTGAGCCAAGAGGCTGCCGCAAGACTGCCTGAGTGCCTGTCTGTCTGACTGACTGTCTCACACTATTCTTTCCTTCTTTCTTTCCTTCTCTGTGTTAGGAGTTTGGATGATGAGATTCCTCACAATCGTCGTTCTCGCTCTCCTACTCGTTACTATGACGCTGCCAGAGGTTTCCACCAGGAGGAGGAGTACCTGGATGACAGGTGTGTGTGTGTGTGTGTGTGTGTGTGTGTGTGTGTGAGGGAGAGACAGTGAGAAAGAGTGTACCACTTAAAATGTTGCACATGTAACAAGCACTAACTGTCACAGGAGTTGTGTGTTGTTTCCAGTGTGTGTAAAGTGTATTCTTTGTGTTTTGTGTGTGTGTGTGTGTGTGTGTGTGTGTGAGACATTATTCACCTGTTCACAGATTTAACTGTTGATGGACAATGGGGTTGAATGCAAAATGTGTGTGTTGCACAGAGAGCATGTATATTTTTACCTGGAGTGTGAATGCATGTTTTGATATTGCAGAATCCGGCCTTCCTTCAATTTTAATCCTTTTCTTTATTGTTATTTTTTTTATGTTTCTTAATTTCTCAGTTTCTCTGCCCTTTTTGTTTCTCCCACCTTTTTTCCCGTTTTTATGGTTTTGTTTTGTTTAGGTGTTGAATAGAGTTTGCTCCGGTAATTATCCTTTGTTTCAGTCGTACTGTGTAAAATGCGCCTTTCAAACTGCTTTTAGACAATAAGGCATCGATCACAGAAGTCTACGGCAGCTCTTTGTGTGTGTGTGTGTGTGTGTGTGTGTGTGTGAGCGCTAGCTAGTGGCGCCTTCTCTTCCCTGTTCATCCTCTTCTCTCTCTGCTCTTCTGATTTTTGACTGTTGTTGATTTCCTCATGTGTCATCCATCCCCATGGTAACCACAGTGAGGTCATCATGATCCACCAATCAATGCGGGGCAAAAGTGCTGAGTGCCTCCACACCAGGTAAACCAGCCAATCAAGACTCTGGTTTATGTTTTGTCTCTGGATTTGGGTTTGATCTCGGCTTTAGGTGCCTGACTCTCAGTTTTGACTGAATCGTCTCTCTGTGCATTTTCATCACTGAACAAACTTTCAATGATGATGACTTTAAAAATACTAACTAGAATACTAAATATCTACCATACAGGAGCAAAACTGGGTAATTCAAATTGTACTCAGAGTAAAAGTCCCTTTACTTTTCACAACAGATCGACAAAGCAAAATAAAATGCATGAACAACCAGAAAAACCAGATTACTTCCTCTTCCCAGCTGAGTGTCCACTCACTGCTAATCGCTGCACATCAGGCCAGTTTACAAAAAAATATCGAGAGGCTGTAGTTTAAAATGCGGGGAAGCACCATGTGTCAGTCAAAACACATTTTAAGAACTAAAAGTAAAATTAGTGACACCATGGAAAAGACACCAAAAGGCTACTCAGTCACAGCGATGAAATTATTTGTAATTATGTTGTTTCTTTCACTTTTATTGTAAAGGAGCAGCAGAAAGATTTGGTGATTTCTACACGGTCAAGTTGTGACTTTTCAGGTTTATCCAGTGAAAATGCCAAATATTTGCTGATTCCAGCTTCACTGAGATGCCAAGGAGGGCTCTGATCATTTCCCATGAGTCTTTGGAATGCCTTTTTCATACTTTATACAATAAATGATTAACTGATAATTTGAAAAAATAATCAGTAGATTAATGCGCAATGAAAATAATCATTAGCTGCAACACTGAAATTCACCCAAGCCAAACTGAGGATGCATTTGGTGTCATGCATGAGCGAAACAAGGAGTTTACACTTTCAGTTTTCAAGGATGGAAATATGCAAGGAGAAATACGACTGTAAGGTGTAACTATAATCTTTCTAAATTATATGAAAAGACTTTTAATGCCGGGTGGAAAAGAGGCCATAGAGGTGATTAGGTGGAGTCCTGTAGTTTCTCAGTTGTAGTATGATGTCTTGTCCACTAGAGGGCACTACAGGTTCATTCTCCACAGGCTTTTCCTCACCAGGACCAGCAGCGCTAAAGGCAGCACAGTATGTTTGTAACACACGACTGGAGACGCACGTTCATGAGAAAATGCAGTGAAAAAAATCTGAAAAAATCCAGTTGCACCAGTGCAATTAATAGTTTTCACTTTGGGGTTATAAAGGCCAGCACCAGTATTTCTGGACTGAAACTACAACCAAAATGCTGTTTAGAAAAAAAAAAAAGCCTTTACTTTTTCCGGAAATGTTTAATCAGCGTGGAAAACTGCATTTAAATAATAACTCATTAAATAATAATAACTCTCCATCAAATGCAGGATGGCAATAATAATACAACATATGCACCCTTACCTGTGTGTGTAATCTGATCAACATGTTGTTTTTTCACAGAGCTCACATTATATTCATGTTGCATCCCATAGACAACCAGTGTAATATCAATAAATAATATGTATAATCAAGTAATATGAATGATAAGGTATCAAACAAACAGCACCATATCCATAAAAAACACCAGTATCAGCCCAGTATAACTTCCATTAAGACATGTTGTATTAAAGTGTAGAAAACAAAGAAATGCAGCAGCGAGAGCTGGCTGTTACTGCCTCCACATCCGGCATGCGGTGCTCCACTTCTGCTACGCTGCAAAAACTCACCAGCTTGCTCACTTAGCCAGTGATTTTAGCATGCACCCATAGTTTCCAGCAGTTTTTTTTTTCAAGATGAATGAAGCTGAAGTGTCATACTACACTGCACTCAGTTACTTCAGGTGACACTCTGCATTTTACGAAGAAATGACACAAAGAAAGAACTGAAATATAAAACTGGCTGATTTTCTAAATGTCCTGAAACATGTTGCTTTATGGTAAAACATGGAGTTTCCTAAGACAAGCAGAGTCTTTCAAGATTATATAACTTTCAATAGGCCTGTGTTTAAACACGGTGAATTATCCTGAATGATCTATAAAATCACTGGGTAAGTCACTTCTTTTGCCCTGCAGGAACTTTCTGTCTGTTGTCCAAGCATTCCCTTTCTTTTTCTCTTATTTCACCCGTTCCTCCCGTTCTCCTGCTGTCTTTCTGTCTGCTGCATGCACGTTAAAATCCGGAGATCTGCTAGGCACAGTAACACACTCCCACCTAAGATGCCACTGTTATTCAACGGTATCCTCAAGCACATGTACAGGTAAGTCCACAGTGGGACAGGCTGCGGTGCCGGCTTGGCCCAGTTTTGAGTAGCAGCAGTAGGTGTTAGGATTAGGATTAGGGTTACAGTTCAGTCACTGCTGGGTGAAGCTTTGTATTTCCCGAATGCCAGTTTTTACAGAAACTAAGAAAGAGTGTTTTTTTAGCGTGATTATTTGGATTTTTTCGTTTCCGAAGATTGTAGAACTTTTCCCACCTGTTAGAGGCGTATGGCATCTTTGTTAGGGCAGAAGCAGAAGGTGACAAACACACACACACACACACACACACACACACACACACACACACATACACAGATACAGACACACTCATACATGCCTTATATGATCTCCAAAAACCTGTGGACTTCCTTTAAAGTGAGTATTTTCAAACTCAGCAGTGCAGGAGCTTCACCCATCTCAGCTTCCTTAGATATTTGTGTTTTATTTGCGACTGCATGCTCTTTCCTTTTTTTCCTTTTTTTTTTTATTATCTCGCTACTAGTTCCACGCTGCCTGCATGTCAAAAGACAAGCTCTGTCGCGGGACCGAGCGTTGTCATGGCAACGCGCCGCTCCGTCACACACCGCGTGCTCAGGTTCACAGACGAGGTTACTGTTAGGTAAGACACACACATGCACACACACACACACACACACACACACACACACACTATAATCCACGGTTAAACATCTGGTAAAACGTTCAGAGAGCCTTCAATCTGTTGCTAAGACAAACGTTTTCCATCTCCATGACAACCACGACAACTTCCTAACAGCCCCATCTCCATGCCAACCAGCCAGTCATGGTTTTGTTCTCAGATCAGTGTTGATTTTGGCAATCTAACATGACTTTATTTGTTGTTGTTGTTTTTTTTCTTTCTGTTTGTCCATTGTTTTTTTTCTCTTTGTGTTTGTTTCTGTCCTCTCCTCCTGTCTCCTCTTCCTCTCTGCCTCTCCTGCTCCTCCTCCTCCTCCTCCTCTACCTCAACTCCTCTTCCTCCATTGGATGGCATGTTGTAGTGATCTTCAGCCTTCTCTGGACAGGGTTAGGAGCGCTAGCACCAACTGTCTGACTCCAGACAATCATGTCCCCTCACAAGAGCCTCAAAGGTACTGGTCTCCGTCCCCTCCTCCCCTGGCTTTGTCGGTTCCCCTCCCCGCTCTGTCTGGTCCTCCTCCTCCCCGCCTTTGTAGCTCCTCTATCCTCGCTGTGGCTCTCTGACCTTGAGATCAGTCTCCTCCCCACCTCACTCCACCCAGACCTTCACTTTCCCCCTCGACTGCGTTGCCACGTTCCACCCAGTCGCTCCCACGCTTTAAGCACAACTTTCCTTCTTTACCTTGTGTATTGAGGTGCACTGAATCCAATTTTTCACAATTAGAGTTAATAAGAGTTCTTTGCTACGTACATAAGCCAATAGCAAGGAGTGATCAAAGCACTGCACTGTTTACACACATTCATGCTACTTAGTATTGCTGAATATAGGGGTAGTTACAGTGAATGTGTTGTGCTTATTCATTAATGTGATCAAACTGACAATAGGATAATGTTTACAAATGATAATAAATGCACTACAAAATGTAGGTTCAAGGATAAAGCTTGCACAAACAGTGTATTCAGAAAATGATTTGGGCTATATGTTAAAACATCTTATTAGGAATCATTTAGCACATGAAAGGAGGTTGTCCAGTGCCTGAACAGCTAAAACACATAATCCAGAATGAGGTGACAGGTGAAGAACAGGGTGACAGGTTCAGTCTAAGGTATCAGAGCTTCACAAATAGCATTGTCCTGTTTTAGTTTTATATGGCGCCAAAGTGTGTGTTGTTAAAGTAACAGTATCTAGACTGCTTCATTTTGCCAATATGAGTGTGAGTGCTTCACAGCTGGATTGGCATTGATGCTGCAGACGCTGCTGGTGCACCTCGAGTTGGATGTACACACTTTTCTGTGGTGCTTTAAGTTCTGTAGCTAAAGGCTCGTCCACATTATCCTGCTTCACTTTACAGACTCTGACTTTCTCTCCAAGCACTTAAGCAAATTACCCTCTCCTCTCATTTCTGTACTTTCCTCCCTAGCAATACTGGCATAGCTCTTCCAGGTGTGACCCAAGGTCTATAAACTGAGGTTGAGTCATGATTTGTGGAAGTAAAAAAAATAAAAAGACTTCTGCCCAAAGGACCAGCTTTCCCACTCGGCCAGAAATGTCCCATGGTCACCCAACATAAACATTGTTTTCAAAGAAACTTGATTGCATTTTTTTTTTTTTTTTTTGGTCCTGACCTGAATATTTTATAGACCTTGGAGGAGTTTTCATCTCCTTATTAGATTCAATCGCTCCCCTCTCTTTTTAGGCAACCTATTCCCCTCCCTACCTCCAGTCATGGCCATTGGGGAAAATAACCTGTACTCCCACTTAGCCTTTTTGGTGTGTGCCAATGTCAAAGAAACAGGGGAGTAATGTATGTAAATTTGTTCTGGAACAAGCATTTACCACAAAAATGTCCATTTTCCAGAACTGGGTCGCCCCTGGTTATGTTTCTCCCTATACCCGTGTGTTTTGAACTGGCCGATTCCCCTTAGGGTCTCATTGATTGTTACATGCAGACGGGACAAGGTCCACTGTCGCCTACAATGTCAAACTTCAAAATGAATCGCAGTTCTTCCACTAATTCTGTGTAAGTGAATATATAACAAATTTCACTGGCGTAATGATGCTCGAATCCTCGTTTTTGATATTCACATTGCATATGCCTTTGCACCTTCCTCATTTGCATTGGCAACTTTTGTACCAATTAGGTAATTTTAAAAGAGCTTGCAGGTTATTTTATGCCATGGTCTTGTTTTTGGTGTCTGCTGTCTTTCCAAATAACTCCTTCTTCCATAATAGACCTTGCAGTTTATTCTTAAGTCTTTTTGGATAAATATTTAAGTTTGTATGTTGAGTCGTCACGGTGTGGTTGACATATGCAGCACATATGAAATCCTATATCTCATGTTAATATGCTTGTTAGTACAGTGCCGTATGAATACTAAATTGGTTGGAACCCAAACTTGGGATGTAGGAATTTAACATGCAACCCTGGCTTATTGTGAAGGAATATTTATTTTAAGATATGGCCCTATAGTTTTCTGCAATGTAATTTAGGATGGATAAAATTCAGAACCCAAACAGGCCTGCAAAATAATGACTGTGCACCACGCATTGAGCTATGAAACACATTTATTTTTACATCTTACTATATGTCAAGCTAGGTGTCCTCTGTTTTGTATAGTACATGTGGTTTTCTGCAAACAAGTAGACTGCTTAGACCACTTTCCACTCACTGTGCACAGGTATTGAGCTGAGCAACCCTTTAGTGACTCTGACTCCAGAGTTACAGAGTCAGACCGCATATTGCAAAATATATGTCTTTCTATGAAGATGATGTCTGTTAACATGCACGGCTTATTTCGTCCAAATTACCCGTAAAGATAAAAGCATTCTCTGAACCATGAACAAGTCAGAATAGGTTTTTTTTTTTTTTTTTTTTTTAAAGAAAAGATAATGTATGTCTGAAGTCTTTATCAGGTCATGTAGCCTTTGCTTAGAGAACAACTTAATTTAATGCAGCATAATGTCATTTTTGCATATATAGCTACACAATAGAATGATTCATCTCCCTATGTGTAGAAAATCTTTGTTCCACTCTCTGCCCCGGAGACGTCCCGCCAGCCCCAGGATACTTATCCAACATGCCTCCCCTGAAGACGACAGGTACCCCCGTGTGGACCCCCAGCTGCCTCCTAGAGCTTGACTTGGGCCTAAAAACCTGAACCCATCCTGACCCAAATCTTAGAAACCTGAACCCAAAGTGGGCTCAAAGGTCAAAGGCTTTTTATGACGCCAAACCCAGTGAACATCCAGAAATTTCATAATGTTACATCTGAATCCAACCGGAACCTGGCCAAGTAATGCTGGAGTCAGACTGCATGAGTTCAGCCTGATTTTGACACCGTTTTGTTGTGACTGGGTGCTGCACATATCACTTTTAGCAGTGTAATATGTGCAGTGACCGGTCACAACACAATTGGACATTGACTAATTCTGGACATTGACCTTCATACTTTTGTTGACCCTCATCTGCAGACGTCATGCTAGATTGTGAAAAGCGGCGTGTGCTGATTGATCGGGGTCAAACGTCTCTTTGCCGAGACATGGCAAGAATTCATGTCACTGTGAACACCTGATCTGACGTCGTGATAAAAAATACTGGAAATACCATGTAGTCTGATAAGTGCTGAAGTCCACCAAACCAGACCCAAACCCTCTGGGTCTATGCTGGTCCCACTGGGTTCAGGCAAATGTCAAGCTCTGCATCACCTCTGAAGCAATCCCTAACCCCTTTTGCCTCTGCAGCCACGTTTTGGTATTATTGTACCGAGCTGGTAGTGAATTTCCTCACCTCTATCTTAAACCTCTAACCTTAACTCCTCTTGCTTCTGCTACACTGCTAAAAGTAATATGTGCAGTGAGTGATTTTATCTTTAATTAGGTTAACGAAGGGTGAAATTATCACAGCTGATATTTTTGCATGCTGTATATTTTGAAGAACTAAACCAGAATATGATCTGTGCTTGTTTCTTGACACTGAAACTGGCATAAAACTGAACTAACTTTATCTTCAAATTTTAAAAAATTAACTGCAACAGCATTAATGTAATGCCACTTAATTTCAATACGCTAAAACAGATAAAATCACATGCTGATCTGGTCACTTTTTGCAGTGTACCCCCCTGTCACTAACCTGAAAGCTGTAGTCGTCAACTGTGTGGTGTGGATCAGCGAGCTGAACGCAGCGAGAGCCAATATGATTTGCAATATATGACTTGTCAAAATAAAAGTCACAGTGCTGCTGCCGGCTTTTGCTTTGACAAGTTCTATTTTGTTTACTCTATATTGTGTAAAGGGTTGCTTCGATGGCTTTTTTAGTTTGTTAGTGGTGCTCTGGTTTACTGAATTGTGCCACTTCTTTGTGCTCTTGGTTGTTGTCGTAGTTTTGTCCTGGTTGCTTTCTTTGCATTTTCTCTTTGAGGTATTTCTTAGTTTGTTCTACTGGACCCTGTTGTAGTTTGTGTTGCCTATGGTGTAAATTTCTGCCATGTTGAATTTGCTTTCTGCAGTTCTGTAGAGTGTACTTTTTTCATTCTGAGAATAGCGTTTGCCTCTGTGCTCGCCTTCTCCTCGGTCTTTGAGAAGTCAATCTCTTTCAAGGTTTAGTGCTTAGCAGTGACTTACAATTCATGCTGTCCATTATTCACATCATGAGTGTGTCTGTGTGTGTGTGTGCGTGTGTATGTGTTTGTGTGTGTGTGCATGTATTGTATCATCCCTGTCATCATCACGTCCATGAATGGAGAATATGGATGCTACTTCCTATTCAAGAGAGTTTAACTCACCTCAGTACAAAGAAAAGGTACACACACATGCTCACACACACACATACACACACACACACACACACACACACACACACACACACACACACACACTCACACTCACACACGCACACTCACACTCACACACGCACACACACACTCACACGCACACACACCCACACACACACACCATCACACACACACACACACACACACAAAACAA
>OMLB01010944.1:1132-23447 GCA_900302555.1 Myripristis jacobus | reverse complement strand
GGGTCGGGTAGGGCCTCGGGCTGGCCCAGTCGGGCCCGGGTCGGGTCGGGTCTTAATTTTCAGGCCCAATGAGAACTCTAGTCCAAGGTATGATAATGACATGAAGGTTGTGTTGCATTTAAGTGTAGTAGAGCCTTTCCAGAAGGTTAGTTGATGCCATGCCGAACTAAACTGCAATGTGGTACGAAAACAAACCACTGGAGTCGCACCAGATGAACTCTTTCAGTCCATACAGTGCACTTTGTTTTATTATGCACATGTTCCCATCATAATGAGAACACTATTCTGGTGGATCATCCTGGTAGATGGTTGGATTTTACTGTCAAGTAGTCACAAATCCAAATGTTCTACATTACACAGGTGAGTTTAGATAAAAATACAAACTACAGAATTCATTTTGACAGTAGTAGAGATGGTTCAAAGGTCACAGCTATTAGAAAGAATTTGCAAATGAGTCATAGGCAACTGAGTTGCTACTCTTTATGAGGAAATGAACAACAGACTCATAGAAATGGAATGTAAAGCAATTTGGTTGACACCTACCCTACCTATTCAAGCAAAGATTTAATGAATATTTCTCCTGATGGAACACCATCAGCACATATGCATTCACAACTTAACTAGCATACATTAAATACCATCACCACTGTTTAGCATGTTATTACACGTTATTTACCTGTTTTTATATATTTTTGTTTGTTTGTTTTTCTGTCATCCCCACCTGTTTGATAGTAAGAGTAGAGAGACAAGAAAGCAGTAAAGGGCTTGGTCTGAAATCTTATCCAGGCCACTGCAGCAACGACGTACAGTAGATTAGACATGTGGTATGTGCTCTAACAGGTGAGCTACCAGGGTGCACTATCATTATACATTATAGCATAAATTAGCATAAAGTCCAGCTCTTAGAGATTGGCGGAGCAGCACTTAAGATGAGTGAGTTCTATGCTCTCTGGTCAATAAAGCAGCAGCACCCGCTCTAACATCAGAGGTGCGGCCAGGTGAATTCAGTCATGTCTGTGGCGGTACTGCCAGACATATGGTGGAAAAGGTAAACATTGCCCCATGTTTTTGAGTTTGCCATGGATGAATATGAATTAGGCCTTAAAGTTCCATTCCCAAATGGGATGGATTACCGGTGATTACCCTGCTATTCATGTCTGAATAGCTGCGGTGAAAATGTGTATATTGCTGCTGAAAAAGCTGCAAATTCTGTTATCCATAACTGAACACATCCCACCACATTTGTAAATAGAAGCAAACATGCACACCAAACAGATGAAATTACAGCTTACCTCCTGTGCGTCCAGTTAGCTAGCCAAATACAATGTAAGCCTAAAGCTGATTACCTGGACTTTTCCACATGCATGTTTCAACAATGGGGGTCACTGATGGATGGACTCAGTTAGGGATATTCAATATCCTGTCCTGCTTGGATGGTCCGGCAAAAATCAAAGGGAGAAGCTAGGGCACGGAAGAGAGAAGAAAGATTACAAAGGGAATGAATATGAGGGAATATTGGAAAAACGAAGAAGAAAAGGAGAGGGTAACAGTAGAGGTGGAGGAATGAAAGGAGAGGTGAAGACGACAGAGAAGGGTGACTTACAAATAGTGGATCAATGAGTGAGAATTTTCAATAACTTCAACAGCATACAGTATATAATTAGAACACATTACAAATTCTAATTCAGTATACTTAACATATGATCTAACATAATTGAATTTCAAAAAATTATTTTATGGACTAAAAAATAAATGTGTGAAATAAATAAATTGTGTGAAATTATGTTATTATTTTTGAAAAAATAATAACACACCCCCTGCTTCCCAATCTAATTGTGTCTACCATACATTTTTGCTTGTATGACACCACCATGACCCTGATTCCCACAACCTTACTTTGTCATCACACTCGTTCACTGTCAGACACTTTTACTATTACCTAGTGATGCCGCCTCGTATTCCTTTCATGGTGGGGAAAAGTATTTCTCTTCCTTTTCATGTGCCAAGCACAGATTTGCATTAAAGACATTGTGCCCATTTCACAAAATTTAAGGAGATCAGACTCTTTTTTCCCCTCATGCACAAGGGGCTTCAAAGGAACCATGGAGGGAAGACTGAATGAATAAAAGTGAACAACGGCAACATGGCATGAACATGGTACAATTAAAATGCTTAAGGGTGAAATCAACAAGAAAGAAGCAAGCATCAACTTTCACATGAAAGAGAAGGTGTAACTATGAAATGCATGAATCAGTTTCAAAATATACTGATTGGAGATTATTTAAATGATATGCCATTTGGTGGATGCTTTCATTCAAAGGGTCTAAACTGTAAAGATCATGGCGGCCTTTACAGTGCTTCGCTTGTTGAGCTAAACAGCAAATGTGTACATATGGGGCTCTAGTTTGGTGCGCCCCTCGCGCTGCGCTGGTCCAAACTAGCTCTGTGCGGGGTGCGCCTCACTGCGCCACCTGCACTGCGCTGGGAAACTAGAGCCCATGATGTTAAAAAACAGATTGCAAAATAAGTTCTTTTGTAAATTATGCAACAGTCAGATCCAACCGAGTGATTTGATTGGGCAAGAGGCAGAAGAGCGCTGATATTCAGTACAACAGCACTCATGGAATATGGAATGTTTAACTATACGATGTGTATTACGATGTTCTGTAATAACCATTAATCACATTAACAGCTGCGATTTACATTGCAACATGCAACATGATACGACAGCACAAAGATGGAAACTGCCACCTTCTGTGTTTTTTGCCCCCACTGTTGACTGTAAGGCAGCACTGCCTCCAAGGCTGGGTTTGTTTGTTATGGCTATGCTTATCATAGAAGTTAGGAGGTGCTGCAACTTTCTGGGTGACAATACCATGAGCGAATACTGCAGCAGAAAAACCTCCAGGCAAGGACGGGAAATCATTTATATTGAATTCATTTTACTACTAAATATGTTGTTAACTGCTAGGTGGCATCATTTGTAACACAGTTGCATGAATGTAATATTACCCTCAAGATTGTGCTGCTATACTGAATATCAGCAAGGCTGGGATTGTCTTAGGCACGACCTGATATGACCGCATCACAGCTTTACAACGGCACTCCCTCTTCGTGTGATGATGCTAAATTATTTTATTGGTTTCAAAGCTCAGGCAGTCTTATAATGATGCTGTTTAGTGTATATCCAGGAGGTGGCACTCTAGGTGGAATGTGATGTATGTGATAGTCCAGAATAAAAGGTCAGGTGACAGGTGAGTAAAGGCATTCAACTTCAGACTCACTTTTCATCGTCTCACTCTCATCATTCATGATGAATCCTTGGGTTTCATCGGGCACATGATTCTAGTACAAAAAGTGACAACTGAAAATTGCTGAGAGCAGTGGCACTTTTGGGTCTTGCAAGGAAGGTTTGCCTCTCTTCCTCTCCCTCTCCATCTTCCATTTTGCCCTCTATAATTTCTTACGTTTTTAAATTGCAAATGGAAGAGGAACTGCAATGTAGTTCATATGACGGATCCAACCATTAAATGTGCTTTGAAATCAAATGCTCCGTAGCAAACAGTGTCCAGACCCCAGACCCCAGGCCCAGTTGGTGGGATTGACGTTAATAGATGGCTGGCCTCTGTGGCAGAGCTTTACTGCAATAACTCATCAGGCAGCTCTCAGTCTGGGTTTTTGCACCTCTATGACTGATGGTTAGTACAACCCTCCCCATGCTTTGCTCCAGTAAAAAGAGCTTCATCATTTTCAACTCAGGAGTGAAAGCTTTCTTCTGACCACCATTAGAACCCTGCGTCTGCTGCGACCTCATGTGACCTCCGGAAAATTCACCTCTGCAGGCTGGCAAGCACGTACTGGGCTCTGACCTCTGGGGTTGAAAAAGTTAGTGACAGCAAATTCTAAAGTTGTCAAAAGTCAGAACAGGGCCTAGTTTCATTATAGTACAAAGTTTATTGTATGGCTAGTGAGGGAGTATTAAAAGGGCATTAAATAATCAGTAACCTTTATTAATCTCTATCAACAAAATATAGAAAAATCCCCATTCTGTGGTGATGGCATCTAACTGACAAACACAACAAAGACACTTTTCACAATAGCCAACTTAATGGTGCAGAACTGTATGAAAACATTTATGGGAGAGGTAATATATTGAATCACCAAATAAAATGTAATAATAATGCCATTTCCATTTTTGGCTTGATAACAAATGCTATTAGGTTTGTTGCTGTAATGACTTCCTATGTCAGTTGTTTTGCATATAGCTCTGTTATCTACCATTAAAGGACAGGTATTAAAACATGGATACCCATCATTTGCAAGCTCATACAGCACAACTTCACCGCTAGGCTCTCGTTTTTGGCCTCAAAAACCATTATAGATGTTCTTTTTGAATGTGGGAAACTCATAGTGCAGTCAAATATGTTTTGAAATTGCCCACCTGAAATGTGATGCAAATGGTGCTTTCTAACAGCTTTTGTCACTGTCAGCTAATGCTGCGGTCACTTGAAATTGGACATCGGCATACTAGTTTTGCAAATTTTTGCCTTGCAACAGGATTGTTAGTCATTATGTCAACACAGGAAAAATGGATGCTCTTTATGTCAAAATACAGAGTTTCACTTAATTGTAAGCATTCATTTATCCTGAGCATTAAGAGCAGGCATGCACAACATGTGAGCCAGTGGCAGCCTGGTAATCTATAAAATCCAGCCAGTGAAATGATACTTGATACTCACCTATTATGTTGTCTTATCAATGTGCTCTTTTATGTCTGTAATTAGTGGCAAAACAGCACCCTCCTCCAATGACAGAGGAATACTTAAGGCATCAACAGTTGACTACAGGTGATGCTCTTCAGTTTCAAATGTGATTTTACTGGTCAGTGGCATTAACACTGTATTCTTAGTGATTCAAATTGGGTGTGCTCCATTTGGACGTGGAGGAGCAAACCGCTCAAATGGAGTGTAGGCGGCGTCTATGTGAATCCTAATCATTTGAACAAACACTGGAGAGGCTGTGGTAAACAGTAATGTTTATAAATCCACACCTGCAGCCGGCATTTATGCCAAACATCAGATTCATTCTGGAAGCACAGAAGAAGGCGATAGAGAGTCATTAAATTCTTTAGTGGTATTCAGTCAGTGCAAGTGTGACTGACCAGAGGCATTTGTTTCTCTCTGCTGTCACTGTGTGTCACGCTGCAGCACATTTTTGTTCAATCATCAACCTTATATGCATTTCATTGTGATATTCAGAAAACAATTTTTGAATGTACACTACCTGTCAAAAGTTTGGATACACCTTCTCATTCAGTGTTTTTTCTTTATTTTTACTACTTTCTACATTGTAGATAGATACTGAAGACATCAAATATATGAAGCAAGATATATGGAATTATGTAGCAAAGAAAAAATTGTTAAATAACTCTAAATATGTTTTATTATTTAGATTCCTCAAAGTAGCCACCCTTTGTTTTGTTGACAGCGCTGCAAACCCTTGGCCTTCTCTCAATGAGCTTCCAGATGTAGTCACCTGTAATGGTTTTCACTTCACAGGTGTGCCTTGTCAGGGTTCATTTGTGGAATTTCTTGCCTTCTTAATGAGGTTGGGAACATCAGTTGTGTTGTGCAGAAGTCAGGTTGGTACACAGCTGACAGCCCTATTTGACAACTGTTAGAATTCATATTATGGCAAGAACCAATCAGCTAAGTAAAGAGAAACGACAGTCCATCATTACTTTAAGAACTGAAGGTCAGTCAGTCCGGAAAATTGCAAAAACTTTGAATGTGTCCCCAAGTGCAGTTGAAAAAACCATCACGTGCTATGACGAAACTGGCTCACATGGGGACCACCCCAGGAAAGGAAGACTTTGGGCAGAGTTTCGCAGACCTGGTGAGGCGGGGACGTAGCGCAGCTGCTCTTCGCCAACTGGGTGTGGCCAGGTGGATTTTGCAAGTTTGGCACGCTGTGCGCGGTGGCGCAAGTACTCCACCATTCCTCCTACCAGCGGAAGGGAGGAGAGAAGGCGTGGAGTGGGTTTGACACAGCCGATTCACTTTAAACCAATCAAATGAGCCTCTGTCCTCGCCTTTAAAATGCGCTGTATGAAGGCGTAATGAACGTTTACACAATTGACATGGAGGTCTACTGCCGCAGGCAGAGAGGAGCCGGTGTAGTGGACGTTTGGCTGACTGACGTGCAGTGCGCACACATCACCAAAACCTCACAGGCAGGCTTCTGGAATGTCAGGCACATTAACTATGCAATAAATACCGACTAAAACCACTATTCAATACTACTATCTCAATCAGTACATAAATTTATCTCCATATCGCCTGTCCCGTCACATCTGATGTCAGATCAAAGGAGATTGGCACCGTTTGTGCTGATTGTGAGGTTTTGGTGACGTGTGCGCACTGCCCGCCTGTCAGCCAAACTTCCACTACACTGGCTCTGCTCCGCCTTGCGCTGAAAGTAGACGTGGTTTCAGATGGCGAGCTTTGAGCGCACCTCGGCGAAGCCTTTTGGCACGAAACTGTCACTACGCCAAGCTGAATCTGTCGCCACCTCCCCCTGCTGCAACGCCACTCCCATCTCAGCACACATCAGTCTGCCAAACTACCAAACTGTGCGCGCCTCGGGTTGCGCTGGTCCAAACCAGCTCTGCGCGGGGTTCGCCTCACTGCGCCACCATGCGCTGGGCCGGGAAACTAGAGCGGCACGAGTCACCTCTGCTGCTGAGGATAAGTTCATTTGAGTACCCAGCCTCAGAAATCGCAACTTAACAGCATCTCAGATCAGAGACCAGATAAATGCCACACAGAGTTCTAGTGGCAGACACATCTCTACATCAACTGTGCAGAGGAGACTGCGCGAATCAGGCCTTTATGGTCAAATAGCTGCTAAGAAACCACTGCTAAGGAAAAGCAGCAAGCAGAAGAGATTTGTTTGGGCCAAGAAACACAAGGAATGGACATTCCTTGTGGGTGTGGAAATCTGTGCTTTGGTCTGATGAGTCCAAATTTGAGATCTTTATTTCTACCCGTCATGTCTTTGTGCGACGCAGAAAAGGTGAACGGATGGTCTCTACATGCATGGATCCCACCATGAAGCATGGAGTAGGGGTGCTTTGCTGGTGACACTGTTGGGAATTTATTCAAAATTGAAGGCACACTGAACCAGCATGGCTACCACAGCATCCTGCAGCGACATGCCATCCCATCCGGTTTGCGTTTAGTTGGACCATCATTTATTTTTCAAGAGGACAATGACCCCAAACACACCTCCAGGCTGTGTAAGGGCTATTTGACCAAGAAGGAGAGTGATGGAGTGCTGCGCCAGATGACCTGGCTCCCACAGTCACCTGACCTGAACCCAATCGAGATGGTTTTGGATGAGATGGACCGCAGAGTGAAGGCAAAAGGGCCAACAAGTGCTCAGCATCTCTGGGAACTCCTTCAAGACTGTTTACAATGTAAATAGCCATGAAAATACAGAAAAAACATTAAATGAGAAGGTGTGTCCAAACTTTTGACTGGTAGTGTACTTGCAAGACATTTGAAAAAAATCATAAACAGTTGATTTTTCTAATTAGTCAGGTAAACATAACAGTGTGAACACCGCAACTTTGTTTACAACAGAATAGGAAGTCTGTACAAACAAAATAAAATAATTTTGTCATCCATGAGAAACAAGAGCGAGCAAACACAAAAAACAGTCAAAGAGACTAATTAGATTCCCATGAGTCAATAATAATCAGTCAGTCAATTATTGTTAGCCTTGGATCTTAACAATAACTATACCCACACTGTGCATTCCTATCACAAATAAAAATGTGAAGTTTTTGTTTCTGTAAGTAATTTTTCAATTACAGCTAATTGCTTGTTGGTTCATTTTTAGTTATTACATTGACTGGACTTAAAACAGTGTTTAAAAGGCAGTAATTGTAGGAGACAAGTTTCGGCTTTGCATTAAAACATTTCATAAAAAGTCTCCCTGTTATTTTAGATATTTGGTATTAAGACGTGGGCTTTATGCTCACCCTGTGCAGAGCTGTTTGAGCATCCTGTGGTAAAAACCTTTTCTGCTGTGTCCCATCAACTATAGAATCTAATCAAGGACTAAGCCGTTCCCTAGCATCCTGAAGGAGCAGGTGTACATTAATCTGCTGGTGAAATTAAGCCCCTTGTTAAACCCATGGCAGCACATGCCGTGTTTATCTTTTAATTAAAACCTGGTCGATAGTTCACTACATTAATATCGCACATACAATACATGCATGATTTGATTACTGAACCTGCTTGCCCTTGTTTAATAAGGATAAAAGGTGTTCCATTATGGCTCAGTTCCCACGAAGCCAGGCAGCAACAGGCCTCCTCTCGGTGCCAGGGTCCCTGTTTGTGAAAACTCAACATGTTTTCATGTGATGTTGTAACAGACGCTTTTTCTTAGTGTCTTAATTTGGCAAGATTACTGCCTGACTGCTGCGCATAAATATACAGTAAATGTTGATATACAGAAGGCACAATATTCTGTAGATGGGAAACAATGCTAAAAGTTTTGATCAGTTTGTCACTTAAAGGAACAGTTTACACAAAATCACCCCCAAAATACACAAACAATCTGTATTAATCTGCCTCAAACAGCGGTGGACAGATACAGTTTGCCGGTGTTCTTTGGCAGGAAGTAGTTCCCAACTAAACCTTCCACCCCCGAGGGCTGTGGATTACGTCAGGTGTCTGTGTCAGTGTTTTTGGAAAGAACTTTTGCTCTTGAATTTTTCATGTCTAATATTTTTGCCCAAACAGTACTCATCCAGCCCCATTCCACTGTGATGGGGGGAGAAACCTCGCCACATCACAACTCAACTTTATCTGGATTGATCGATTATACTAGAGGTAAGCAGGAAAATATCTCTTTTTTTGTATTTTGGTTGAACTGCTCTGTTAACTTTACCATGGCAAAAAGACAAATAGGAACAAACATGCCATAATGCATAAATATAGCTTAAGCGAGGACTGTGAATACCACCGGCAACAAACCTATTACCTGATTTCCAAACGTCAGGGAAATGATCAAATGAAGCTTGACTATATTTCAAATCCCCCGAAAAATATGCTTCATATTTACATTTAATCCCATTTCATGCTGAGTGTGACACAGCAGAGGGAGGCTGACTTTGTTTTATTGCGGCGCGGCTATGGAAGTGGATGTGGTTTGTGGTGGATGAAACATGATTCGAGACTGGGTCCTCCGCTGATGGATCACAGGACGACGGTTTAATGCGGAGTAAACCGGCAGTTACGGGGTTAGGATGAGAGCGATGAGAGAGAGCAGGAAGTGACAGTTCTGGGCTGAGGGCTTTGATTGGTGGGTGGAGGCTGGTATTCCAGGGGTGGACTTAAAGCAGTGGGATACGGGATTGGATGGCAAGTGATGAAGAACTGTCTATGACTCTTGTTTTTGTGTGTGTGTGTGTGTGTGTGTGTGTGTGTGTGTTTTCCCCCCAAATCTGGAAGCTATAAATCAACTTGTAGGTTCTATATTAAATCACTTACAATGCCAAAAACGTCCCAGTGTCAATCACAGCGCCACACTGGCTCATCCTTTTTACACGGGGTTATACAAGGATATAAGTCTGGCCCAGGCTCATTAGTTTATAGAGTCACAATGTTTTACAAATCTATGAATGTTTTATACTCACAGTGATTGCTCCGTAACACAAAGTGTAAATTGAACATCTCTAATTAAGGCTATGTAATGAAGTACACTGAGAGCGTGGAGTTCAGAGCCGCACACAGTAAACTTTTAAAGGAAATGGTGCCTCTACTCTGACGATATTAGATGATATGAGATTTACAGTTGCTCCAGAAATAGTTCACAATTAAAGTACTGAGGGAATAAATGAATTGGGCATGAAATTGTTCCGCAGTATATCAAGAGAATCGCTTTCAACTTGGAAGGAAGCCTTGATTCTTTTTTTTTTTTTTTTTTTTTTTTATTAGATATACTCCCAGAAATGAAATAGTGGCATTTTTAGCTGCAACAGGGAGGAAGTGGAGAGAGAGAGAGAGAGGAGGGAGGAGGAATGAGTACAAAGAAAAGACTGAAGGGAATAAGGGAGGGGAAGTTTACGAGTAAGGGAGAGAGGGCGTCTGCTGTGCACCATACGGAGCAGGGAGGAAGGAGAAAGCACTTGGAAGAAAAGGTGTTTTCGTCATTAAAAACTGATGCATGTCCATATTAGAAATGGCTTGGCCGTCTTTATGAATTGCTGGACAGATTTTTCTCTTGCTCACTCTCTCTTCTGAGGAACGCTTAGCATCAGCCATCTGCTGCTACAACACAGAACACTTCCTCCTGCAAACAAAGATGTGTGGAGATGTGTGTGTGTGTATGTGTGTGCGTGTGCTTGTCCCTGTGCAACATGCATACAAGTGTGCATGCATGCGTGTGTGTGTGTGTGTGTTTCTGTGTGTGAGTGAGAGGTGGCTGGGGGGACGGCGTTACACATGCACACATGTTACGTGGCGTGTGTCTGTGCTCGCCTCTACATACTTAATGAAATTAGTGTATGCTGGACCTCATACCAGGACCTCATGTCTGTGCAACGGCCACCACTGTGCCGGTGGAAATGGGCTTTTGTCACCAGATGGTTCAAGGAGGGGCGCAGAGGGATTCAATTGTGTCCCTGAACAAAGTTGTCATCATCACCTGCCACAGTAGTGACACCAGACCCCATTAGCGAAGTTTAGCGGGAGACTGAACTTGAACTCGTACAGCAAAATGACTGAAAGAACACCCATCTGTTCAGCTTTGCCTTTGCCTTTCAATGTGCCTATCCATCCGTCCTTTCATCCATCCACCCTACCATCCATTATTTACAAGACATTAGTTCAGTATGTAATTAATTGGTGCTGTTAATAGCAAATACATCAAGTTAATGATTTTTAATTAAGGCGATGTTTTGTGTTGTTGATTAGGCCTACAGGGCACATATCAGCTCTGGTTTATGTAAACTGTCAAGTCCTGTTCTGTCTCCATTTAATGAGCTCAGACATGGTTTGGGGTGCCATAGGTAATGCGGCATGAGGGTTGAAGGCTGTACAATCTGGCAGCAACAGTTTGTGTGTGTGTGTGAGAGAGAGAGGGAGAGAGAACGAGTGAAAGAGAGAGTTAGACACAGAGATAGATGGCAGATAAATGAATGTGGACACATGGACTAGGAAATGACAATTCGCTTTTGGTCACACTTCTATCAAGCAAATAAAACAAACTATTAATGCAGCTGTTAATTTGACCAAGATGTTAGGAGCCCTGTGATGACGTGCTGTGGCGTACGTCTCTATTTTGGTACGGCTCAGCAGGAACACCCTGACCTTTAGCAACAGACAGCCAAATAAAGGCTTGCAGAAACAACTCACAACGAGTGAATTTCTCTTTCTTGCATCTCGAGGGATAAATTCTCATTCTTTTGTCACAGATCAAAGACCGCTGTCAAATACCATCACATCCGGAGATGATCCTTTTAACCTTTGAAAACCCATCGCACGAGCAGATATAAAACAATACAAGGACAGACTTAAATCACTACCGGCAGTAAAGCATCAATTAGGCAGGTTTACATCAGATTAGCCGTTTCACATCCGAAGGTCTTTTTAGTGTGGAGTGCAGCTCTGCTGTGTTTTCCTAAGGCTCAACAGAGAACCTCGATTATAGAGCTTGCTGGGCTTTTCATCTCTGTGTCTCTATGTAGTAGCTCTGTGCATTCCCTTTCTCTCCAATGCAGCAGAAAGCAGCAGCCTATATGAGGACATTTGGTGCATATCAATCAGGAGCAGGGTGCTTTCTGATGAAGCACACGTCCATCTATCCCTTGCTGTCCTCTACACAAGCAGTTGCAGTAGCGTATTGTTGCCAGTTGCACTCGATTTTAGAAACGGAATGAACAGCAGCATGTGTGATGTTTGAAATAATAGCGCTTTCAGCATGTGTGGGAGTAGGCATTAAGGTTTAGCTGGTGTAAAAAGGCACCGTCTTGTTGGTAAAGTGATGGATCTGGCAGTGTGGTTGAGGTCTGGAGCAGACAGTCAGCAATTTCCAGATCGTTCTGTGGTGTTGGTTTTGTGGAAACGGATGCCTTGGCTCTCACCACACCCTGATGTGTCTCCATGTCTGCAGGACACACCACTGAGAAACAAGGAGAGGGAAGGGAAGCTCGCAGTCGCCTATTAATCTCAACATCAGATTGAAATAAAATGGGCAAGTGTTCAACAAACTGCAACTCTGTTTATCTTTTAGTGGCTAGCGTTTGTGGAGCATCAATGTTTAACTCATAAAGGGACTCGGCTCACCAAAACAGTGTCTCTCTTGAATGTATTCCTGAATTATGCACCCAAGCTGATCTGGTTTGGTTACTCTAAAATAACAGCTTACTTCCATCTACATGCCCCTGGGACTGACTCCAGCAGTAGATTTTAGGGAGAGGTGCAGACGTCATACGTGTGGTCCAGTCCGTGACTCAGCCATGTTGCCAGCATGATGGGGACTGTGTATGCCCAAGTGGCGGTCGCGGTGGAAAACCGTTCCACTGCTTTTGTGTCTACGTGCGTCATTCAAGGCCCTGCATCATTTATGCTGCACCTCAAATGAGAGCCTTCTGAGGCTAAATAAAGGCTACTGGGTGTTGCGTAACTCCAACTGTGCAATAACAGTGTGCCGAGGAGAAAGAAAAGACACAAGTTGTTCATATGGCTCTGAAAATATCACAAGGGAAGTACCCAGTGAAGTTCCACGGTGGCGATTTCATGTCACCCTTGACAATCTGACAGCAAAACCTCTCTTGCCTTGATATATTTACTGCTTGTAGATGTACACCCTTACCAAAAATATATATAAAATTCATAGTATAAAATAGAAATCTTGTGGTAAACTGGATGACACTGCATTTTTTTCTAGTTTGTTTCCTCTTTTATTCAGCGTTTGTGTCTCAATTAGAGCTGGGAAGCTAATGTTAAGTAGGGAGCTAATGAACCTTTGAACAGCAAATGTAGCTGCAGGATGCTGTTTTAATGTGTTAATTCTGTGAATGAGACAAATGAGGGGTAGCGGTCAACAGGGGACAGCCAACAAAAACCTAACTGAGTCTCCTGGATCACAGACAGAAAACTTATGCCAGTCAGCTCAGCAGAACGCCAGGAAGCAGACACTGATGAGAAACAGGCCCTGTTTGTGTTTTTCAAATCAGGACATCAAGGATATTAAGGCTTCTTTCTGTCTAAATTTCTGATCACTTTGTGTCATGTGTTTCAGGGAAGAAAAACTCGCAACTCATTTCCTTTACGGCACAGTTTTACATTGTACACTGGCTAAAATCACATCGAAATGAAGAAATTAATACTTTTTCAGCATGTTTGCTAATTCTCCAAATAATACTGGTCCTCTGTTTAATGATAAATGTCATACATATATGTGCTCTCAGCTTTTTATATCAAAATTTTTATAACTGTTAGTTCCTCGGGAGGAAACAAAACACTTTAGTGGTTATTTCATGGCGTGCCAGTCGCTGCACATAAAATTCCAACCAATAAAACCTTCACAGATTTTTTTTTTTAAAGTACCCCTCTCTCCCCTTTCTTTGTGCCTTTAAACTGTCAGTTTTATTCAATCTCATTGCTGAGATGCTTTGACTACCAGCTTTGTTTCATCGTCCCTCTTTTTCCTGCATAAACTCATATGCCACTTCAATCTAAGTAGCTACTTGGCTGTCTGTCTGTAATAACAGCGGTTAAGACAGAAAACAAGCTCTGCCTCTCAGTCACAGTATCAAAGATGGCTGGCGAGCGCTGACAATGTCGACTGAACCAACAGCACCAGCCTGTCAGTGTCTGGCGCTGCCACACAGGAAGAAGAGGAGCGGACCAAAGGAGGAGACGTACCCAGCTCCGCGCACCATAAACATCTGTGGCAGTGATTTGGCCTGATGACCTCTCAACTTTTGCAATGGGTAGCTGTCGCCTAGCTGGTAATTACCTGCCAATCTGAACATGAGATGGACCTGGAAAGAAAAGAGGAGGGAGTGAGGCAGTCAAAGAGCAGTCACTGGGTGTTTGAGGGAGAGAGAGAAGCAGAGAGAGAGAGAGAGAGAGAGAGATGAGACAGAGAGGCACTTAATGAGGTCTCTGAAACAGACACAGCTGTCAATGCAGTGGAGGGAGGCTGAGGCAGTCGGCCACGAAACAGAGACCCTTGTTTCTCATTTATGCTTACCAATTTGGGGGCTTTTAGCTGGGAATGCCATTGTGCTCCATTTAAGAGCTCTGATACTGTACACTTGCCATTGTGCAGGACAAATTGCACGGGATGCAACAGCGCTCGCTATTGTCGAGCCGAGTGATTAGAAAGGAAAAGAGAACATGATAATGACTGTTGGACGAAGGCGAGAGAAAAACTGGGCTAAAACTGATTATGTTTTGTCATTAGATTAAGACTTTGCTGAATCAAATCTCTCACTTGCTGCCAGCGGAAAAAAAAGTTTCCTATGTAAAGAAATGGAAATTGGGCAACATTAAACATTTGTACAGAGGAAAGAATAAATTATTTGAAACTGAACAAATACTCATTTTGTTTCTACCATCTACCTGTTTCCAACCCATCAGTTTCCTTTCTTTAGTTTTTACCCAACATCTGACAGTTCATTTACTAAATTGGGGTCAGCAGGTCATCGGCTGCTACAGTTTTAATTCCAACTTGCCACTTTTGCTATTCTTTAATAATTTGCTGATATGAAGCAGCACTGCATTCTGTTGTTGTGTTGGATTCATTATTTACATCCAACCATTAATATTGCATTGCGTGTAGTTCCTGGAGTGTTGCTCCTGACAGCTACACGTCAACTTGACTTTCAGACACTGTAGCTGGGTTTGTGCTGCCTTCATGCTGCAGAAAACGGGAGTTCTCTCCAGAATATTTTAAAATCAAGTTTTATTTGTTTTGTGAGTGTGGCTACAGGCAATGAATTCAAATGTCAATATGCTGTTGAAAGAAAGAATGCGAACCTGAGCATTGCATTTTACAAAATAAAGAATATATAAACAGAAATACCAACCAGAGCTTCCGGGCTCCAAATATCAATTGTTACACTGTGGATTTCCCTATACAAGTCAAACAAAGAGAACGAGGAGGAGCAGCCATCCGTCTTCCACATCCAACATGTTATGAAATTAGCAGGCACTGGCCTTGCTCTGTCCCTGTCCTGTCTCCTATGACAGACTGCTCTCTGTTCCTTAGGGCACGGTGGGCTGCAGATTTGGGGAAGGGAGGGGCGGCTGTTGCCCTCTGACCTCCCAGCCTGGCAGAATGAGCAGCTCCCTGTTTGCCGCCGTGAAAGGGGACAGATTTGTTGCTGAACCCTGGGACCAGGTGGACAGACTGAGGATCTGCGACCTGCAGCGGACTGTGGGTCCACCTGCTGAAGCCGCAGGCAAAACAGACTGCACCAGTTACTAATCTACAGACTAGGAATGCAATGATTATCAGTTTTACTACAAACTGTGGTAACATACCCAATGGTTAGTTACCCTTTAAAAGTACAATCATCCCGATTTTTGATTATTGCGCTTTTAAAAAGTCAAATGTCTTGTGGTACATACTGTGGCATCAGCCAAACTCAGCATCTACCAGTCAGTTCATCTTATTAATGTGCTATAATTTCCTCTGGTTTTTATGATGTAACTACTGTTTTACTATGGTACCTCATGGTAACTATGATTACTGTACTTCTAAGCAAAGTATGCAGCTACCACGGCTTTATTATGGTACTTTATGGGAACAGTGTTTTTTTCTTTTTAAGGTATTTTGTGGCACCTATGCTAACTATGTGAAGTGGTAGTTCAATTTAAAAAATAAAATAAAATAAAATAAAGGGCGGATAAACCATACTAAACACATGGCTAAGAAACCATGGTTTTACTTTCAGCCAGAAACTGTAGTTACCCGTTTTCTTGCCATAGTAAAACAATTAATTTTTGTGAGCTTTATGTAAATGGCAGCATTTTGTAAATACTGCCTGTGTGTCGATATGCTTTATGTGATTTATCTCACATGACACCAGCACAAAAACAATGCCAATGCAGAGTCAGTGGGGACAAATTATGTGACACTACCACAGGTTAAAATTACGTGCCACCCCTAATGAACATTAGCAAGCTAATGGATTTAGGTTTAGGCATCATAACTACATGGTTAAGGTGAGGAAAAGGTCATGGTTGACATTAGTAAGCTAACATTGTAAACAAGAACTGGATATATTGATCTGCCTCGAACTGGATTAGAGCCCCGGCCGCCTAGGTGTCATGTTGATTGAGCCACCCACCACCCCACCAACCTCCATTTCTTTTTCATTCTCTGTACTGTCGGTAATTTGTGTGTCCAACACGACAAAGGATCCTACTCAACTTTGCATTCATGTTGTTTTTTGTGGTACCGCCATGTCATTTCAACTGATTTTGTGCCACCACACAGTGCATTGTTAATAAAGTCATTTCATGTATTTCTCTTAGACCAGGCGGACATTTTTAATCACCCACCAAATGTATCTCCTACATTTAAATCCACTTGTCATCAGTGTAGTTGTAAATGTGCTCCAGTTGGACAAAAAGTACTTGTATGGCATACTGGCTTTTCAGTATGACCCATCTGTGTTCATATTAATCTACACTTGCATTGGTGGTGTTATTAATTTAGCACAAACCATTCACAGTGCTGATAATTTGTGATTTTCAATCCAAAGCATGGTGAATTGATTTGACTGTATATTAGAAATTCGCTTTCTCAGTCTCAGTGATCATTTACAGTTACAGTAATCATGACTTTAAATTTCCACATCATCCCATCTCTGCTAGAGACAAAGCTAAAGACTAGACTCAGTATACTGTCCAAGCCAAAAAGAGGGGAGATGAGATGAGATATATCTGATTTCTGTGTAATAACCATTATGCCCGAAGCGTATCGAAAGTTTCATTTTATTCCAGTGCTACAAAGGAATCATTTCCATCCAGTGTTACAAAACCCAAAGGCAATAACATGGTTGGTTCAGTACTCTGGAGAAAATTAACTACAACGACAAGGTACATCACTAACACGCTGCCGTTAATCACTCATCATTTCAAATCCATCCATGTTTCGTTCAGTTACTTTAATTATATAATTAGTAAAACAAGTGTCAGTAATCTTTTTGGGATTTAATATCTTTACTAATCTAATGATTAAGTGCCCTGCCCATGTTTAATTCATACTGCTCTGTAAATTATGTACACTGCAGAGCTCAGTATTGCGCTGGACAAAGACATCCTTGCAATGATAGATTCCTGGACATTTTGTCTGAGTGCAGCTCGGTGGCGGCTCTAGGAGGTGGCAGCTTCTCTCAAAAAAGGCCTTGCCACCGCAGCTGTCACACCAGTTTTTGGCAATCTAATTTTCTTTCTTTCTTTTTTTTTTTTAAATGTTGTTGCTGGTTGGAAATTCACGACACTGAAACTCTGATGTCCGAGTTCAAGTGAACGCCACATGGTGTGTGGAAAACCAGTCAGTCAACAGACGTGAACTGGTACATTGTACATGCAGTGTAACAGTTCATGTCTGCTCCGTCCTCCATTCTAATGATACAATGCAAAGAGAGAAACCCGACCGAGGCCAGCGACTGCTGTAAGACAGAAAAAATGAGTGCAGGACAGTCTTTTGGGCATTAGGGCTTTAAACAGAGTAGACTATTTATCCATCAGTGGGGCAAAATGCTATAAAACCATCACTACACTTGAGTAACTGGACTATTACTGTTATTGTTACACAGCCTGATATTTATAATGAGGACATAATTATGAGCTGATGTGAAATGGTTGTTAAATTATGGTAATTCCAGAGGATTTCCATGAGCATTGAGGATATGTGTTGTTGACCAGTCATGACCACAGGAAAAAAGGTATATTTTTAATTTATTTTCTCCCACTGGTGCAGCTCCCGCAGCTCCCTCAGATACACTCACAATTTCTCACCAAAGCCCATGCTTGTGAGAAATGATATCACTTCATTTCAGGCCCATTCAGGCTGTTTAAATTTTCTCCAACGAGAGCGGCCACTCTCACCACCTTACTTCATCAATGCTGTCCCTCCGTCCCCTCATTCCTTATCACATATCTTATTATGGTGGCCGGTCTTCCTCTCTTTTTCTGCTCGGCTTGCCAGCTGACAAGTTAAGTGTAATGGAGATGGGTGGGACAGAAGGCCATACTCTAGCTGTGAGCAGGGACCCCAAGCCCAAAGATATGAAAAAAAAAAGAACAGCAATGAGAATTATGGTCACGGATTCATTTGGACTCGTGATAGTTTGGATGAGAATCTGCTGCTTCTGTGTGATTTTTTTTCCTCCCTCTTTGGCCGCACGCCAACAGGATATTGGAGATGGGTTGCTCTGGAAATCAGCAATGGACAACACTGACTCACCACAATTTGGAAGCAGTACAAGAAAACATTATGAATACATTTTGCCAGCATTCTGGGGCTGTCTCTTTGTTAAAAAAAAAAAAAAAGAAAGAAAGAAAAAGAAAAAGAAAAAAGAAAGACCAGAGAGCTAATGGGCACTGAAGCATGAAATAATATTTTAACTATTCATCTAAGGTGAATACACTGTAATGGGTTTTACAGCTGAGATTACATACACACAGAACATGTTGCAGGAGTGTGTATTGATCACACAGCGGGACTGTCACTCACAATCGTCTTCAAGATTGACTGGTGCTCTTATCAGGCCCTTCACATTTTGGCACTCCTCTGATATTTACCCTCCTTACGTCTCCTTTGTCCAAGAAAAGTTGTTCTCGGTCTCTGCGTACGCGCACTCACACACACACACATACACACGCGCGCATACAAACTCACAGTCAATCCAGCACACAGAGCTCTCTCCCTCTCTCCTCCTGTTTTCCCCCCATCAGCCCCTTCCCCCTCACTCTTTCTCCCTCAGCGCCCAGGGGTGCTCATTTTTCAACAAGCTATAGTTTGTTGTGGCCAGCTTGTGGGTCTTTCTGTCTGTCTCTCTCTCTCTCTCTCTCACACACATACACACACACACACACACACACATGCGCATACCCCTCATACACACACGTGCACAGCCACACACACACACACACACACACAGTGCTTGCAAAGTGTTTGCGTTATAGATCTTCAGAGGGAAAACAGCAGTGCCGGATACCTGGAGGTAATCATTGGGAAATTAATTTGAGGCGATACAGGCGAGTGGCGATTGATTGTCTGCCTCCTGTCGGTGTGATGCCCACAGGAAGGCAGTCAGCCTTAATTTGAAGCACCTCTACAATAAAAACATAGATCCACACACACATATAGCTCTGAGCTAAAGCACTGAGATGGGACATATGATGAATACTAATGTTGCCACACTGGGGCCTTAGGTGGAAAAACTGCAGGCAACTGGACATTTTACTCTCATTACATCAGGTATAATACAGCTCATGTTTTGTATTCCAGTGTGGACACAAAAGGCAGATACAGTGAGGGAGTGGCTACTCTCCATTTGCCGTTTTTTAATCACTAATGGATAATTTCACACTTCCATTCTGGGTTTGCATCACTGTCTCTCCTCTGTAGAAATACGTTACTCATTACAAGTGTCCATCGCTTAAAATAAGCATTAGATAAACAGAATGAGCTATGTTTATCCTGCTTATGGATCTTTGATTAATGATGCTCCTCCCCAGCCTTCTGTTGCCTAATGCAATATTTATGCATTGTTTTTCTCTATTTCCTCTGTGACTGTGAATGGATGGCAACTAATTACACACACAGCAAAATGAAAAATATAAACTGCTTTCGCACATTGGATTTCCATCAAATCTGGCTTAATGTCACTTCATTGTGAGCCTGATAAAAATCCATAAAAAAGGGGCCTCTTGTAAAGATCTCTCGATGTGGGTTGTTTGGGAGGAAATCTGAATGGCTGCTGCATTTCCTTTGTTCGAGAGACAAGTCAAACAGGGAAGTGGAAGTCGGGCTCTAGTTCTTCAGCCGAGCTCTGCTGAACCTCATTATAACCTTTCAATTAGGGGCTGATTGAAGTCTGGGGCAACAGCAGAATGAACTATCCAACCAATCACAGCCTTTTTAATCATTCACTTTGGTTCAAAGGGAAACTGTGAATGAGAAGAGAGTAATGAATGACCCCATGAACTGCGGTGCCCACTGGAGCTGGTGCACCCATGAAGGATTTGAAATTTGGTGACAAATGGAAATCATCCGTGTTTGAAGCAGCAACAGATGAAACAGCGCCATTTACACCTACATAGAAAACTCTCTCTCCCTCGCTGTAGATGTCGGGAAGAGTGGTAACACATGCTGCTCTCTATTAGTTTGGGAGACGCCTCCGGCAGCATCCATAAACTTCATCCCATCTGCTCGGCGCCTGTCTCATCTCTGTCAAAATAATTTGACAAAGGGTTGGACAAAGTTCAGTCTCAAACAAAGGATGTAAGTGTTTGTGTGTGTGTGTAAGAGAGACAGAGAGAGGGAGAAAGACACACACAGAGAGAGAGAGAGAGAGAGAGAGAGAGAGAGAGAGGCACAGAAAAAGTGCCAAAACCAGGACACTGTTATGTTTCTTCTCTGATATAGACAAGATACAGTATGTTTGGCGATGTCAACCCATCTCATCTGCTGGCAGATCGTCTCATCCCACTCGCTGTCTGACTGACTGACACCCTCTATAGTGTTTCCTGTCTCTTTGGTAGCAGGCCACTTGGGGAAATACACCACATTTTAGGGCCGAATGCGTGGCGTTATATGTGGGTGTTTTCTTCCTTTCTTCCTTTCTTTCTTCCTTTCTTCCTTTCTCTCCTATGTGCGCGCGCACACACGCACAGGCCCTCCTCCACTTTCTCTCATCCTCCCCTGTCTGAAAGAGCTCCTCTTCCAGTGCAGTTGGTGTAAGAGCCCAGCTCAGACAACGCAAGCCTGCCAACAGTCTGCTGCAGATTCTCCAATCCCTCTTCACAGTCTTATCCCAGGCCTCATTATCCCAAGGCACTGGCAGTCACCGGCTCGAGTCTGCGATCCTCAGCGAACTTCCACTGAATCCTCTCTGAACAGGCCCAGAGCGTCTTCATTATGTGTTGAGCAAACTGATAGTATATATCACGGTCCGCAGGGGAGGCCCTTATGCATGCCTTTCTGCGGCGGGGTTTGAGGGAGTCTTCCCCGGGAGAAAGGAATCTATTTCTGTAATATGTTTGATATGTATTCATTTGCCCATCTGCTGTTTCTATGGTGAAATGAGCCTCATTCTTGGAGAGAGTGAGGTGCTTGTCAGCGTCCAGGCTCTCTCTCTCTCTCTCTCACGTTTGTGCCATTTCAAATATTAATCGTCACTCTTCATATTGAGACCCTTTGATCAGATTTGCGCAGCACACATTATCATGCAAGTCATTTTACACAGCCGGAGGCTACCGTCATTATTATCAATCATATGTAGTCCAGGGCTTGGCTGATAAGGTGTGGTTGCAGATTGTCCGGCCACAGCTGTAATTACACATCGCAAACACACACAATGTCTCGCAGCTTCAAAGCCTCAGCGCCCAGGTCTGGATGGTGCACCTTTTTTTGCGAGTGTTCTTGAGCGCCCAGGTGTTTCCTTGACAGTGTGTAAGCGCAGGAGTCCTTTCTCCTTTCTGTTTCAATGTAAATCCTGAGTCTTTATGTTCTGCCTCCTCAGACGCCCTCAGACTGCTCTCTGTTCTGACGTGTTATGCCGCTTGTGTTTGCCATCTTTCTCCCCTCTCTCCCTCTCTCTCTCTCCTTTGAAGTCAGGCTTTTCAACAGTCTGAGTTCCTACACTTGTCATTAAGAGCAGCACACCCCACCCCCCATCCCACCTCCCTTCTCCCCTGCCTCATCTCACCAAGGGGTTTAAAGCCTCTCTCACCAACTCACTGATCAAATCCCTGGGGGTAAAAAGTGAGATACTGATGTGACGCAAGCCTCCAGTGACACTGTGGTGGAATGAAAGCACTGCAGTCTTCCTCATTAGTGCCTAATTACATCTTCTGTTATAAAGTGAGACTGCTCCTTTGATTCAACACTAATTAATTGAGATTTCAAAAAAAAGAAGAAGAAAAAACCCTGATCTAGCTTTGGAGTGGGATTACCAAAAACATCACTATTGTAATTATCTGCTCTTTAAAGTAGAGCATTTTAAGGTGGGTAGGCTCCCTGAAAAAAAAAAAAAAAGAATGAGAATGAGAAG
>OMLB01010934.1:1374-32746 GCA_900302555.1 Myripristis jacobus | reverse complement strand
CCCCCACCCTCAACTGATGTGGCAGTCGCATTATCTCATTATAGTGAAAAGTAGGTAACAGATCATCTTTGTCCCTGTGGGGCAAATGACTCGGGAGGAAGGGGAGAGATGGGTTTTGATGTTGAGTGGAGCGAGTACACCTACTGTAACCCGGGGAGGACTCAGCCCCCTGCATGACTAACATGTTTGACCGACTGCACACACGGATGGATGCATATAATTCACATACGTGTATGTGTGCATGTGTACAAGAAAACGCACGCACAAGTGTAGCAGTGCATGCTAATTTAGTGGTTCTGGGGGGCTGCATGACAGCAACCTTTCAAGAGTGACTTTAGGAGCTAATAGGTCACATACATTAAAGTTCAAATCAATTGCCTGACATCCAAATCATTAAAATAAATATAGCCCGCCTTAATATAGCTGTCATAAGTGGTGGATCCTAGATTTTACCTAGTTTAATGTCTTTACCTTGACATCGCTTCAGGCAAGCTCCGGTAGGTAGCCTATGGAATAACTTAAACAGCAACCACAGCGGTTTTGACGTGTCCCAGTACTTCCTGTCCTCTCAGTCACTCTCTGTTCAACACCACATCCCACTTTGGACACACTGAAGACCCCTGACGTGATACTGTCCTCCATACAGCCCGTCTGCCATGACGCCTCCAGTTACTAACATTCATGAATAATCCATCTCAACCTCTACGTCCTGGTGAGTCACATGGCGGTCTAACACGGGTGACTGCTCTGCGCCAAACGAGTCTGCAGCCCGAGATTTTATGCTCCTGGATCTCCAAATGCTCTTTGTGTCTGTCCTTCTCTTCCTTTCTCCTCACAATCCTTTAGGGATTTTTTTGTAGTTGCTATTGTAAACATCTGTCCATATCTTTTTGTAGCCACAGTGTAAAGCACAACATTGCACAAGGATGCAGTCTTACCTGTGATCTCTGTAGTGTAGCTATATCTGTGAGAGTTCCTTATTGTAATGAGCCATTGTGGTCTGCACACATGTTTATGAATATTCATAATTACTGGACAAACCTTTTTCTTTTAACACTGTGCGTGAATAAAAGTCTCAGCATCAAATATAAAAATATCAAAGAAATTCATGCATATTCCTTTGTGCCTTTAAAAAACATGAGCAGTGTGTGTGTAACCCCAAAGTACAAACAGGACTATATTTGTTCCTGAGGCTTGCAGTTGCTGGATACTCTCGATAAACATCTGTGCACTACCTTCCAATTTTCTCTCATGCTGTATGACTCACGACCTTGTTTGACTATTGGCTCTGTGTCTCCGGTTTCCAGGACGACCACTCCATGTTTTTCCAGTTTGGTCCGTCCATCGAGCAGCAGGCATCAGTCATGTTGAACATCATGGAGGAGTATGACTGGTACATCTTCTCCATTGTCACCACATACTACCCTGGCTACCAGGACTTTGTCAACAAGGTAAAGAGACACACTGAAACACGCACGTGTACTGTATGTACACCAGCATGTACACACGTACACACACACGCACACGCACACGCACACACATGCTTACACACACACACACACACACACACACTCTCAGAGCCTGTGCGACATCTGCTGTATTGTCAGCAAGGTAAATCCACTACATTGGTACATAACGTACTGCTTTGACAACAAGGTGAGACCAAGCTCTGGGAGAAAATTTCTCTGCTAAATTAAATGTATTCATTTGATAAAGGTAGCACCAAGAAACAGCAGGGTATTTATTCCTTCAGCAGCTAATGGCCTTAAATTTCTTCAACCATGAATTCAAATGAGAAATTCACTCTCACTCTGGGACCCAGGCACATTACAAGGTATTATTACTTTTGTCAAACGGGGACCCATCATAAGAAGACATGCCACATCATTTAGGTCATACAGTATTTTCTAATCCTTTGATAAGATGCCTCAAAGGCTTGCTGTCTTTTCAATGGACTGCAAAAAAGCAACAGTTGTTAGTTTTGAAGATGCAAGCAAGCAAGCACCAAAATACCACAGCCATCTAAGTAAAGGTGATGAGTAAGAATCCTCTATGTAAACTGCTCTGAGGAGCTGCTAGAGTCAACATTGTAGCTATATAGATTGTTGAATGTATACAGAATAGAGTTTAGCATTATCTATTTGTCCCTAGTGTATCTTGCAGTGTGGCCTTGCTGTCTATGTGCTGTCTTTGATCAACTATGACAGTATGTGGTCTGAAACCTGTGCATTTATTGCACATGGTGGTTTTATTTCTGTCTAGAGTACCCTCCATGACTTAAGCAAGCAAGATGCTGTGACCATTTGCTGTTTCTTATGCTATTTGTTTTTGTATTGGATATTACTGTGTATGCATTTTAGATGCTGTCTGACTAAAGGCACACTGTACTATCTTTGCTGTTTTTAAATCAAGGACCACAATGGAAGCAAGTCTTTGACTTTATTGTGTTATCCTGGATAAACAAGCTGAGATATGCTATTTTTATTGTGAGGTGCTGCCTCATGGTTAAGATGAGCAATAGAAGTGACTGCAAACGAAACTATATTTAATTTTTAACGAAAAAAAACAACAACTTAATTGTCACAACAGCCAGACTAATTCTGCAGGTGGATACGGATAACCAGTTTAGGTTTATTGCCAGTAGCATAAACCTCCCTCAATCTCTCTCCATCCTGCTGACCTCCTTTAATCATAAACAACATCATGCATAGGCCGAATTCAAGTACACTTTGAGAAAAAAGAAAAAGCAATTTCCAACCTCCCCACTTGTTAAATTTTTAGCAAATCGACTATTGCTCCCTACTCCAAAGACAGAGAATAGTTTTATGTTCTGGGAACTGGAGGAGGAGACATCTAAGTCCGTTTCGCACCAATCTCTCCCTCACAACTGTATGTATGCAGCCTACACTTTTTTAAAATCATCTCTCCCTCACATCTTCCCTCCCTTTTTCATCCAGGTCCGTAGTACCATCGAAAACAGCTTTGTGGGCTGGGAGCTGGAAGAAGTCCTCCTACTGGACATGTCGATGGACGATGGAGATTCCAAGATCCAAAACCAGCTGAAGAAGCTGCAGAGCCCTGTTATTCTGCTCTACTGCACGAAAGAGGAAGCCAGCACCATTTTTGAGGTGGCCCACTCTGTAGGCCTGACTGGCTATGGCTTCACCTGGATTGTCCCATCACTGGTGGCCGGAGATGCTGACCATGTCCCGTCCGTCTTCCCCACAGGTACACCTCAAGACCGGGGCCAGGGTGTTTTTCCAGCCATGGTGAGCGTGAGCTCATAAATGGGATCCAGATGCATTTAGCTTCAGTTTCAACTTTATTATTATCCCAAAGTAAATTTGGTTTGCCGCAGGCTTTAAAATACACTAGGTCACATAATAACATTAAAAGCTCTACAAAATCAAGGACATAAAGCGTTGTAAAATATGTTTAAAAACAATTGTCCAAACAAAAGATTGGATGGCTTTCAATTTCCTCCAGTTAAATTCTAGCGTTAGGCTACTTGCCACAGGCCCTAATCGCAACACAGGTATAAGTGACAGAAGCCTGGGTCCTTTTACACCTTATGTGAAGTTGGCCTCCCAAAACCTTGTTGTCATTTTTGATTCATATTTTAAATTGGATATACAGTGAAACCTCTATTATCCATACCACTTGAGAATTAAAGCATTCTTGATAGATGAAGTTTTAAATTATTGAAACATGCTTAAAAACAGGCCAAACCTTTGGGGAAAAATTACATTTAATGACATATATTATTGATGTATTTCATCTGGCAGTAAAATTTCAGTTGTCTGCAAACAGTTTGGGACAACAGCAGCAGCAAAGAAATCAGTTATTTTGGCTGCGGTGCATACATGAAAGCATGCAAGAACAATCAATGATCAGTGAATAAGAGACTCATTTCTGGAGAACAAATAGCCCTTAAACCAGCACAACCACGAGGCCCTACATAACCAATATATAGACCTATCAGTAAAACAGCACTTGTTCGCAAGCACTTTGTGGCAATATCAAATCACTTGTGGCGGCGCAGACACTGGAATAATCTTTCCCCAACAGTCAGAACAGCATCCAGAGTTATAAACTGCATCTTCAAACCCATCATTTTATGTAGGCTTCCCAGTGATTGTATTATGTTTTGATTTTTGTATCGTTACTGGTTGTCTAATTGCTGTTATCTCTATATTTTATGCTTGTGGTTTTTGTTTGCTTGTTGTTTGCCCTTTGTAACCCTCTGTTTTAAAAGGTGCTATATAAATAAATTAAATTAGTATAAACATCTACCAATAGATCCAGAATTTCATGCCATTTCTGACTGCTCAAAAACTAGAAAATGTGTTAAGTTGAGCACAGACCTTCGCCAAGGAGGCAGGTCTGCTATTTGCCTTCACCCGACAGTGTGTGTCTGTCTCCGTTCCCTCAGCTTGGCGGATTTGATAGGCACGCATTAAAATCAGTCGTTAAGTCTGCAGCAACTAGATAAATGAGCTGCCATTCACCTCTGTTCATTTTATTTTATATCATGAAAACAGCGACAATTAAACACATTTGAAGTCTTTTAATAAGGGCTTTGAAATTACAGAGGTGTGACCTGTATGTCATTTCATTCAGTACTACTGAAATAGTATTTTTGTATCAGAGTTTTCACATTGGAGTCGATGGTACTAATCCTCTGCATGACGTCGGTGAACCAAACATGGCGCTGAGGTAAAGGAGGTCAATTGTAACTCGGTCACAGTCATGTTTCTGTTTGTCCTTGTTGTTTCTTTTGGCGGGTTGATGAAAATTTAATCAACTCTTCCTTGGCTCAGGACCAGCCTTTCCACAAAATATCATGTACGTCCACTCACACCTTTTTGAGATATCTTACTCAGACAGTCAAACACGGCAATTACATAACCTCTGCCACCTTGTTGGCGGAGGTAATAAAAAGGTTAAGAGAACTGTGACCAAGACTTGTGATGTAATTTGATTAAAAGTGTTCTATGTAGCACTTTCAAACATGAAGATGTCATTGTTATATTTTATTGTGATATCTTAATACAACTGACCAGAGAGAGAGAGGAACATCTCTCTCTGATGGCACTGGTAGCTTTAGTACGAACGATCACTCTCCCCATAAAGCCTGATACCTAGCTGTTGCAATGAGGGTATTTTATACTTCAGCCAAAGCTTTTCTCTTCAGGTTAGGGTCAGCGTAAGGGTTTTCCTTCCACCATTTGCCACTTTGAGAAACTCACTAGCTCTATTTGCCCTGACAGAACAGCGCCCTCTATATGTTTTGTGTCATAAAGCGGTGTCAGTAGGTTTCCTGTGAAATCCAATCCTGTGGGACACAATGCACAACGCAGTGTAGAGGCCAGTAGAGGCTGCCAGTATTCTGAGAGATGGTCTCATTTTTTACAGTAATCAAATTAATGTCTTTGAATTAATCTAGTAATGATTCATTGATTTTAAAATGTTACAGCACCATTTTAAGGGAAGCCTTGGAGCGCACAGTTGCCTTTATTTGACAGTAATAACATGAAACAATATTCATATCAGTGTTTTTTAAAAATTTAGTTTTGGAACATATTTCTATGATTTACATTATTATACAGCTATAGTGACACAGGATCAATGATGTCATCAGCATTTAGCCACAGTGCCCGAGTGGTTAGAAAGACTGTCTTTGAATCTAATGGTTTAGGTTGAACTCCCTGTTTTGGTGTCAGCCTTGCTAAGGTGTCTTTAAGCAAGACACTAAAACCCAACCAACTCCATGGCTGCTTTTCTGTATCTGACTCTGACTTTTGAACTTCCTGTGGATGCAGATAATTTCCCTTCAGGGATCAATCAAATATCCCATTACATTTTCAAAAAGTTGTGAAGTCAGAAGTGGCATAGGTGACAGATGGGCTTACTCACATGTGCCAATGTTCTGCTAACACCCATTTACACTCTGCTGTGCCAATCAGAGGTAGGATGCACACTCATTCCTTTTAACATTCTCAGGTTATTGACATTTTCATTTGCTCCAGAGTCCATTTGTTTGTAGAGATAATTTTACATTGACTCGTTAATCCATTTCTCACATACGTGTGTAATATCTAAATGTGGACAATAGGGATACCCTAAACTTTGTCTTCACTGGACTTCTTTGTTAAAAGATTCTCCAGGCACACGTTATTCTGAAAATATTTCTCTGAGACAACCTCACAGATAGGAAACAGACTGCAATGGATATGCCACTATACCTCTATGTCATTTTGGAATAGCTCTCCTTATAGCACTTTTTCTTTTTGTTTGGTCTGTTTGTGCGGGTGAGAAAAATGCCATTTAAGCCGAATAACTGCATCACCACAAAAAGCTCAGTCCTCCTCCAAGAGAACTGCAGAGTGGTTTGTTAGAACTGGGAATGTAATCTGTGCCAGCTGCAGGAAACGACCCTAAAAAAACAAGGTTTTACAGGTGTAAGGAGACAGATGTTGATATCTGGCAGCTAACAGTCTCATGCTTGGAAAGGCGAGCCTCACAGAATAAATCAAAACACAGGCTGGAGGACGATAATATTCAGCTACTTCTCGATGTTTTGTTACCTGGTATGAACACCACAAAAGGCAAATTACAGCAAAGAGTACAGACAAGTCCATCATGCTCAGCTAAATTTACAGGGACTAAAATCATTTTTTTTGTCTCCCTCTCACCACAAAAATCTACAACCACACTGGATGACAGCCAACCAAAGCTCAGTTATTTGTGAGTCTGCGTGAGCTTTGTTTAACGCTCCAGGTTTGCATCTAATTGAGCAGTGTGAACCTAAATGAACCAACAATGCAACAAAATAAACTTTTCCACACGGTATAGACCAAAAATCCTGTGCCTCGAATGCCTCGAAAATGCTTTCAGTCTCTATATCCCCCTATGGCTTTTCCCTTTGTATTCTCTCTGCCTCTGCCTGCCTATGTGTACTCTCCCTCTCTTTCTCACACTCTTCCCCTCTCTCTTTCCCTGCCTCTCTCCTTTTTTCATCTTTTTATATCTTTCTCTCTTTGTACTTCTCACCCTTCCTCTCACCATTCCCAACCTCCCTCCCCGCTTCGCTCACTCCATCTCCCTCTTTCCCAGGGCTTATCTCGGTGTCATATGACGAATGGGACTACGGCATCGAGGCCAGGGTACGTGATGCAGTGGCTGTCATCGCCACGGCGACCTCCACTATGATGCTGGACCGGGGGCCACACACCCTGCTGAAGTCCAGCTGCCACGGGCCACCTGACAAAAAGGGCTCCAGCACCGGCAACTTGAACAATGAAGTACTGAAGTGAGTCACTACCAGGAGGGTGGGAGGGTCAGGGGATCGCAGGGCCAAAGAAGTGGAACTGGATAATTGTACAAATATTAGAATTATGCATGTATCGAGTACACAATAGACTGGCAAACTGACAAAGTAAATGAGGACCGAAGGCCACACAGAGCTAACCAAAGCCTCATCTAAACCTTAACATGATCTGTGTCACGTAGATCCTCCTTAAAATTAACAGGGCAAATTTTGCATCTTGTCAACACAGATAATTTGTGAACCATAGCTTCAGAGAAACAGATTGTGTTTTTGATTACACTTTGTGAATTTGAGCCCTTGGTCCAGGCAAGGCGCACTTTCCTGCTGTGAAAAAAAAAGAGGCGAACAAAAAACACTGAGCATTGTTCTCCCCGTTTTATAAGCTTCAAGTTTTATTTTGGTGCATAAAATGAGTAGGGTGTCAAGCTCAAGATGGCCTGAGCGAAAAGCAGATGAATTCTTTTTTTATTTCATGTGAGTCAGAGCCAGAAGGACTGGCTGGTAAAAAGAGCAGTGGGAAAGTTGTAGCTCGGTTTTCAAATGCTGCTGCTCAGCTGAACATGCTCACACACACACACACAAATTAACAATACAGACAATGCAAGGAGGACCATAATTGTTTCTCAGCAAACAAAGGCTCCAAACAAAAGATAAATGCAGATATTAACTCTCACACTTAAACCACCATCTTGTCTTGTCTTAGCTTAACCCACAGCCATCCTGAAAGGAAAACATGCTTCTTTTCCCTCTCTTCTTTTGAATCTCCTCGTTTTGCTATTTGGCACATTATAGAAGAAGCAGGAGCATTGGTATTCAATAATTAATCCCCATTTAACTTCATTGGGCACACTTTTAGTGCACACATTGATCAGAGATTCCAGAGCTAATTGAATGCTTGGGGACAACCAGATAAGTGAAAAAGAGCCAAAGAGCAGCAGAGGGGTTATCACTAGCACACAGATACACATGCCTACAAATAAATGAAACATGCACACATACACAAACACAAACACAAACACAGAATTGCACAAATACATACAAACTCATTTGTAATGTATGACATTTTACTGCTCCTTTAGGCTTTACCTAATAAAATTTTAGAATTACTGTTGCCATCCCTTATTGTACATAATTAATTCTGTGCCTTACAAAACCATACGCCGACTGCCTTTCATCCCCTCTCCCTTCTAAAAATAAACATTGTTTATGTTTTGTTTTGTTTTTTCATGTTTAGTTTGAATTCGGGGGAAAGTGAGGGAAGCGGGGAGAGAGAGAGAGATAAAATTACTCAACCTCCCTCGCAACTGCTGCATTAATCTTCACTGAGAAAGCACGGGTTGAGGTTGATGTATTATATCTCCCGCTCGTCTTTACCTGTGTTTCTGTTTTTAATATCAGGCGCGGTTATGCGTGCAGGCTCGGATCCCACCACCAACAGGACTGAGATAACAATAACACCACAACCATGAATATTTCAATCCCCAAAGGGCTCTGTCAGACCCAGAGTTAGCTCTCAATCATCCTTAGGCACACACCTGGGACTCTACTGCGGGGTGGCTGTTGGGAGTGTGTGTGTGTGTGTGTGTGTGTGTGGGTGTTTGTGAGTGCGGGTATGCAATAGAAATTTCTGTGTGGACGAGTTTGTGTGTGTTTCCCAACCAACCATTCCCTTTATTCCCATTCAGATGAGCAAAAGTGGAGAATTTGAATTGGTGGAACCTGGTGGTGACCTCAGGGGGCTGGGAACAGCCACACACACACACACACACACACATACACACACTCGCCCCATTCTATCTATTTCATATCCTCAGCAGAGACAACAGCAATAATAAAGCCATATGTTTCTGCATGGTCCTGTATAGCCACGGGACACAGGAGAGTAGGCTGCCTGCATACTGGATTTGCATGCCATCCTGTCAGCCCTGATGGACTGAGATGGGAGGCCCCAGTGAGTCACGCTCTCAAATTTGTTTAGGGGCTGCTTGACCTTATGGGGCACACACACACACACACACACACAAACACACACAATAAAATGCATGCATACACCACTTGCAGACACACAAACACAAAGCTATGCACACAACAAACACATGCATACACCACAAGCATGTATACACACACGCACACACACTCATACATGTATGCAAGCACACACACATACACGCGTAAACACAAAGCTCTAGAGGCCCTCCATTGTTTCCTGGCTGACAGAGAGGACAGGAAGGCTCGTGTAATGAGAAAATGTGCTCCAAGTGGTTTTGGACGAGCCGCTAAGGGGCTTATTTGTGTGTAGATGGTTCAGGGCAAGGGATGTTTTCATTTATTTATTTATTTTTTACTATTTGTGTGACTGTGTGTTTTCGCGTGCATTTGCTCGCCTCTCAAATCCCTGAGCTAATATGCATATGCCGCACTGTTAGATATGATGTAAGAGATGATTAATATCTTGTCGTTCGTTTTTTCTTTCATGAGATCTGACTAGACATTTTCGTCTTTGTGTCTCTGGGCTCAGGCTGCATGTGCTCCAGTCCCTCAGTCATCTAGTGCAGCTCAGCAGACTGCCTTTTCTGTAGGTAGCCCCTGCGGCCATCTGACACTTCAGCTGCCTCTCATGCGTGTAAGGCTACCATGTTGCTCTCATCCTATTTCACCTTTAAAGTAGTTTTTCCTGCAGCGGGAGGGCAGTATTATTGCACTTCTTAATGGCTACAATAAAAGAGGCTGTCTAATAAATCCTGACTCTGTTTATTAGAAGGCGAGCAGGCCATTTCATTGTGCTTTTGGGCATCTTGAGCCCAAATGGCCGTCTCTTTTCATAGACCCTTCCTTGCATGAAAGTGGGTCACAGTAGCCACTGTCCACTGTCCTCTCTGCCTATACCTCGCTTCTTTCAGTTTCTGTCTTTTTTCCCTTTTTTACCTCCCGTTCATTTCTTTTGTTAACCTCTTATCTGTTCCACCAGGGTTTCTGCCTGAACTGTATGGCTACCTCGCAGTTTGTCTCCGTCCCTCTTTATTCTCTTTTTATGTAGTCTGTGTCCTTTTGTTTCTGAATATTTCTGTCCCTTCTGCCCCTTTTTTGTTCTTTCTCTTTCTTTTCCTCTCTCATTATTGCCATGGCTCTGTGACACTCTCACAGCAGTCCGTTTTCACTAAAAAGCTCCTTCAATTAGTTGAAGTTGAATCAGAAAGCCCTGTTACTCTTGCTCTTTCTGTCTGTCTGACTATTGTTCTCCCTCTCACTGGCTAGCTCTCTCATAAGAAAGGATTAGTCTGTGTTTATGGATGTGACTGTTTATTTATATTAAGCGTGAACTTATTTTAGGGTCTCATTAATTCTGTCAGGTCCATTCCTTTCTTATGAATGACTCATTTATGAGAAGGACATTAAAATGCCATTGAAATAACAGATCAGTATTTCATGTGGCCTTGTACTTATTGGAGTGTTCGCTCTATTGAATCGATGAACACTAATACACGTGCCATGTGCTGTTCAACGTATGTTCAGTCCATCATGTGTGAGTTAATACATTTTTCACCCTGATATTGACAGTATTGTCGCCATGATGTTTTGTGGGTGACATGAATTTATTTTTTGATGATAACCTCAGCTTTGATTACACTGTTATTGATTTAAAAAGAATAAGGGGTTGATTTAAGGACGTACCAGTCAGTTTCTCCACTGAGGCTATTCATTAACCTTTTTTTTATGAATTTAACCTAGAGAAAAATGAATTACTATGTTAGATTCCTTGATAATCAAGAGGTTTATGTTGCCCTACATATTATGCTGCCATTGTCTTGCCAGTGTTGGACTCTTAATATCAAGGACCACAGTGGAAATAAGTGTCTAACTTTATTGTGTCATCTTTGGCAAATCTTTGCATATACAAATGCAACTGCTTTTCTTAAAATATTGTCAAAATAAAACTAAACAAAACTAAAATTCCCATATGAGTCAAGTGACATGGTATAAACCTGGTCATCTGGGCTATTCTGCACAGATGTGTCCAGTTTACCCAGAACATAATTTCCTCTAAAAGGTTCATTGCGTTATTGCTAGCTTGAAATTTGCAACCATTAAAGGAAATTTTCAGCCTCAGATACTCTTGCACCATTACCTATTGACAGGTTTTATATTCATGTTCTAGTAGTAACACTGTGATGAAGATTGCACCCCCCCCCATTCCCCAACCCACCTCACCTGGTTCTTCTTCAGTTTGTGATTTCCTGTGTTTTCTACAATGTCTTTAGACACCCCTCTCACAGCGGGTGTGAACTTAGTTTGTCTAATTGATTCTGAAAATGTTTTATAACCACAAGGCTTGTAGAACTTTCTTACCCCATAGAGGAGCAGGTAAATCCTCAAACATACAGTGTTTTCACCTGACACTGACACAGAGAGAGGAGTTTTTTCCTGGAATCTGGTGTCTCTGCCTCCTCTGCAGTGGATTTCTACCTGAGTGATTTTTGGATGTGGAAAAAAGTGAGTCTGGAAGGAAACCCATGCTCTTTGATTCTGGGAGATTGACACCAATACCTGATGTTTGCTGTTATGTTAGATAGCTGAAAAAAAAAATCTGCAATTTAACTCAATTTAAAATAGCTGCACTGGAAATATCTCAACATGATGCACATAGTCTGCATTTTGCTAGTTGTCCTCAGGCACCATCAACAAACAAAGTGCACCCAGAAATGCAAGATACATTTCAGATAGTTATTAATAACTCTTTCAGTTTGTTTGTTTTTTGCCTTTAATGTACATAGAGCAGGGATTTTCAACCAGCGTGTGCTCTGGAGTGAGCACAGATGTAGGTCTACCTTTAAATGTTTCTCAACCGTTAGCTCAAACAAATGTAATGCATTGACTTCATGTTTAATCAGTGTAATCAGCTTAGAGTCAACATCCTCCCCGGGTTAATCCAGTTCAGTTGAACAAGTCATTGTATTTGCTTGTTCTTATGTAGTAACGCAAAACTCCATGTGAAATATTTTCAAAAAAGCAATAACTTGTCACATCTTGAGTTTTTTTCTCCCCACATAGAAATATTCCCTAACACTCATAACTTGAGATGAGCAGAGTAGCATACATTTGTTACCAGTATAATACACTCTTTGAATTAAAAGCTTTTCTTTTCCCATCACGTGCCGAATGTACATCATTTCCCCCATAAACACACATATTAGTGAGGAATGTTCATGTGACATTTAGGTGACTTAAAAAAAGAAAAATGTAAGCTTTTTTTAAATTGTGGGTGATCTCTGTAAAGTACATATTAGTCTCATGAAAACAGTTGAATTTCTGTTTGCACCTGGTGGAAGAAAAGGAGCCCTGTTTTTATTCAGTGTTTTCAGAAGATTTGTAGATGCAGAGGGTCGCTGTCCTTGCCTGTTAATTCCTGCTCACATTTTGAATGAGAGAGAGGACTGTTTCTGATACAGTGCTCCTTCCCTGCAGGCTCCACAGGTAGCTGTCTGATGTCCCCTTCTCAGCAGGAGCCCTCGTGGGCTCAGATCACATCCAGCTCCTGTGGAATAACTTATTAAAGGCTGCAGCTCAAAGAGACTCCCAGCCTTACATCTGTAGCCCTCGCTTAAAAACTTCAGTAATCAGTAACCGATTCCTTTCCATAAACAGGTAATGCGTGGACTGATGTGAGACTGAGTTGATTTGAAGATTACTTTTCATATTGCACAGTCACACTGTCCTCATCGGTCACATCATATCTTTCATGACTACACATGCCATCAGTAATGTATTACTCCTCTGCAGACATACAAAATTACAGTTACTGCGTAACCCTGTTAAAACCTGATGTGTACATATGTTTGTGCATGGCAGAATTCTTGTCATATACAGTGTAGTAATTTATATCTTTGTATCTGGAAATGCAGTGGCAGAGAATTTATGACCCTGTTTGACTCTGCTTGGAGGTGAAAGGAATAATTTGAGACAAGTAAGTCATATCATAGGGTCTGAAATACAGTTGAGGAGATTTGACAAAAAAAAAAAAAACGAGGGCTCATATCCATGGCATTGATGATTCACTGTCTCAGTAACTCATACATTCCCTTCACAGCCAGTGATTAGTTGGGAACAGTTGGTGAGCGAGGCACGCTCCAGCGGCTGCATATGGCTGTGATGGAGCTGCATGAGATTCTGTTAGCTGCTCATCCCAGTTGTTTTTTTGTGTATTTTTTATGCAGCAGAGTCTGGGGAATTCTGACATGGGAAGGGATCAAACAGCACATAAAAGCTACATCAATACTGCGGGGCTACAAAATGATAAATGCAGCAGCCTCTCCTGCTGTAAATTCACAGCATGCATCAATCCATCTACCTGTGCAGGTTAATGTATGGGTAGAAGGAGCCCACTGATGTGTGTTTCGATACGCCTAAGTGCAGCTACTCAGATGCGAGGCAGAAAGATTGATCTGAAAGTGAGAGACAGAATGAGGGGAGCGGGTAAACAGTCGAGTTTAGCAAGATACCCCTATCTCTCTGTCTGTCGCTCTTCCCTCACTCCTTCCCCCTCTCTCCATTTCTCGCATCTCCTCTCTCTTTCTCTCTCAACCAGCCTCTCTCGGGTGAGATTACTGTTCCCATGGCAACGCAGCAGATTGCATGAAAATTGCTGTGGTTGTGGGTGCCATGGCAACACGTTGCATTACGTTATATTGGTGTTAAGCCCCCCATCTCTCTGTTGGGGCTTTGTTTATGCTTACAACATGTCAAACCAATCATGACACATGAACACACACACAGGGCCACACGCACACACACACCCTGACGCAGGACAGCAACAAGTTGGTAAACTCACGCCCCTCCACCCTCCTCACGCCCACCACCACTCGGATCGTCACGGTTCCCCATTCAAACTGAGATTATGCTCTTGGGGGCTAATCCCATGTAACATGCGCATTACAGCGCCTCACTATGCAGGCCAGCTAGCATGCGGCAGTAAGCATTGCAGTGAGGCTTGAGTCATTTTATTGACTTGCTCAAAGCACGTAGCCTACTTAGGTCTCTGTGTGAGGTGGGTTATAAATATAGTTGAGGGCATTTGAGATAGAGGCGCTGAGTGTTGTAGTAGGAGGTTCTTGTGGTAACATCTTGGGCGAGTTTCAGATTCACTGCTCATCTGTCGTCTGTGTTTCTTTATCCACTTGTGAATAGGTTTATTGTCTTTTTTCACACCGTTGACTTGGTTGGAGATGGCGCTCAGCTAAATGTACACGACACCTCCTTTAAACAGTCTGCACACACCATACCACACCATACACATACACACACACACACACACACACACACACACACGCATACTCACAAAGCCCCTCACTCCTTGCGTTTAGACCAGTTATTTATTTCTCCGGTGGATTGTTTCAGAGGCAGAGCGTCTCCATGGTGATGGCAGCCCACAGAATGCTAGAGGAAGAGTGAGGGAAGGTGGCGAGAGGGAGAGAGAGAGAGAGAGAGAGAGAGAGAGAGAGAGAGATGATTTCAGTTTATCTGCCTGTGCCGCGCACTTGTTGACACATATATATGCTGATATGTATTCACACGGGCACTCAGTAGACTCTCCCACTCTACCCCATCCCTCTGTCTTTCCCTCCCTCTCGCGCTCTCTTTCACTCTCTCTCTCTCTCTCTCTCCCTCTCTCTCTCTCTCTCGTCACTGCCTATCCCTCTGTTACTTGCCTTCCTCACCTTCCCTCATGTGCTCTCCCTACTCATCCCTCTTTGTCTTTCTCAGTCTATCAGCTGGCATATGTTTTGCCAAACCTCAAACTGGGTCATATTCTCTGTGGTTCAGACTAGCTAGGCCCACTTGACAACGTGAGGACAGTGAGGTCTGCGGAGGGTAGCGTTAGAAGCCTCTGGCAGAAACGGCCCCGCTAATACCATGTGATCATGACTACATGAGGTCAGCTCCTCGGCTTTTACTGCACTGTCACATTTTTACTCCCGTCTGTTTTCACCGCAATATCTGGCACAAACACTTTTGAAGTATTTGATTAAAGTAGACTGCACACACTTGTTAAGCAAACAACAAAAACAGCCTGGGGCATCAGATATCCTGCCTGGTGGGCATAGCCATTTGCAGGCATCATTAACTAAACAAGATACCAGCAAAATTGAGAAAAGAACATTGTTAGTATAACACTGCCAAAGTGTTTCAACTGAAAATTAGACAACTCTGAGTCATTACAAATACTGGGCATGCATGCCTTGTGATTCAAATGTTTTGGCTCAGTATTTCAATGTACCAGACATTTAAGAATATTTATAAATGTGGACCCCAGAGCTTATATGTGAGCTTGCTCCCACCATCACTCCTACTACTTTAGCCTGCTAGTTCCTTCGAGAAACTGCAGAGATATGGATCAGGATTTATGACACCAGTGTTGCACTGGGATTACTAGTTACTGACTTACTAATTACTGATTTTTTAAGTATCACTGATTCAGTTTATGCAGGTAAAGAAATACAGAATCTTACTATACCTTATAACAACAGTACTCTGTCTACACAGTAGTGTCACTGGTGTCACCGATTGAAAAATGTTTCCATTTTACCACTGTAGTGTATATTTCCTAAGATGCTGTTGCATCATAGGAAATACAATTCATTCAGCACTTTCAAGCTTGAAAGACTAGATCTGGCACATTTCTCTTTCAGATCAGTAGACGTGGCATCGAATGTCATGGTTAAGTTGACTTATATGGCGTCTCTAACCCCAATTTATGTTTCTCATTCCCAGGTATCTAATGAATGTGACGTTTGAAGGCCGTAACCTGTCGTTTAGTGAAGACGGCTACCAGATGCACCCAAAACTGGTCATCATTCTGCTGGACAAGGATAGGCAGTGGGACAGGGTGAATACTTTCTGACGTGTTCTGTTTTGTTCTGTTCTGTTCTCTTCTGTTCTCTTCTATTCTCTTTGCTTCGCTTTGCTTCTCTCTGTCCTGCTTTTTCTGTAGTACGTCTGTCACTTTTTTTTTTTTATTTCTAAGTACCTGTTACTGTAGCTGGCATGTCACACAGTCCTCCTCCCTCTCACTCATGCAGGTTGGCAAGTGGGAGAGAGGCTCTCTGACGATGAGGTACCATGTGTGGCCTCGTTTTGAGCTATACTCAGGAGCGGAGGAGCGGGAGGACGACCACCTGTCCATCGTGACTCTGGAGGAGGCGCCATTTGTCATAGTGGAGGATGTGGACCCGCTCAGTGGAACCTGTATGAGGAACACGGTGCCGTGCCGCAAGCAGCTCAAACTCATGTGAGAGTTTATGCTTTTTGCTGAAGTCACCAGTTCTGGGTCACATATAAAATCAGATTTGTTTTTGTCGTGTGAATCCAGGATAAATACTGTCGAGTCAAAGTGCTATAAACAGACCAAATTTTCTTATGAAGCTAGCTGAATAACACATATTGAGCAGTGTTTCAAAATAGCTGCAATGTATTTAATTATTCAGAGCTTTTCTGGTGTAGCGGGTAACCTTCAGCATCTTTTCAAAGTTATTTGTCACAGATAACAAATCATTGCATATAGTACGTAGATGCTTGTACCCGATCATGACTTATTTTGCACTTTTCCTTTCTTTTTTCTGTTCTGCTCATCTTTCCCTGCTAATAATGTTTCTCCACCTCTTCTCTCTAAAGGGATTTGGGAATTTCTATCTATCTATTTCCCCTCACAATCTCTATGTCCTGTGATAACCCCAACCCTCTGCCCCTCTACTAACTGGATCATTCTCTTGGTTTCTTTCTCTGTTTCCCTCTCCCTGCTCCCTCTTCACTCTAACCCTCTTGCTATCCACCTCTCCTTGGTCGGTGATAATGAATTTTCTTCACTGTCCTCCTTTTCTGTCACTGGCCTACCTGGAATCTCCCGGGGGTGTCCCACACCTTTGGCTTAGCCCTTCTTTTATTGACCCTGTTCTTTGCCTCTATTCTCCCTCCATCTCTGTCTGTCTGCCTTTCTTTCTCTGTTCTTTTCTGTCCCAGACATTTACCCTCTTTCTTCTCCATTTTGATTTTTTTATCAGTTCTGTCATCCCTGTCTCAGTTGTCTCGCTCTTGAACCACTTGCTTTATTCCTTCAGACCTCAATAAATATTGACCTCTGGTCACTGAAGATTGTTCTCCTGTTTTCTTATCTTTACACCCGCCCCACTCTATTCCCCTCAGCAATCAGACAGGCGAGTCGGGGATTTACATCAAGCGCTGCTGCAAGGGTTTCTGTATTGACATCCTTAAGAAGATTGCCAAGACGGTCAAGTTCACCTACGACCTCTACCTGGTCACCAATGGCAAACATGGCAAGAAAATTAATGGGACGTGGAACGGCATGGTTGGAGAGGTGCATTTTATGTTTCTGTTGCACATACACACATTTATGTACAAAGGCATGCATAAACACAATATTCCTCATATTGCACCAAAAGTACTGACTCTTCACTGTTTGCTGGTAGGATCACTAATCTATTGAACGCAATCACAAGCACTTCTTGTAAGTTTCTTCTAGGTAACATATAATATCCTACACAAGGTGCAGTGGTGGATGTTGTTCAGAGAGGCCTGGCCTGACACCAGAAAGAGGTAGCGGCTTGACATTGGCAGTGAAAACAGCTTAAAAATACCCCCCAGGACAGTTTGGTCAATTTCATACCGATCTGCTGGCACATCAACTGTTCATGGATTTCATAGCTGGCAGAACATTGCAGCACCTCAGTTTATAACCCTTACCTAACCAGCAATTGGGATACTGTGCCTTGCAGCACAGTATCCCTGTGTTATACAGCTTACTTGGTGCTTTATGTTTATTTATTTATTATTCTTAATGCGCATTTATTCATTAAGGTTATTTATTTATTTTATTATTTAATTTCCTCAACCTTTTGCTCTTCTCTTTTACTGCTCTCATGCTCCCCACAGACCCTTTTTTCATAATCCTTTCTTCTTGTTACAGTGAAGCACTTTGCAATTCCCTCTTCAAGTCTAATTTGAATAGCACTTCAAAAATGAAACACGTCACTTCATGAGTAAATATGTAATTTTAACACTAATAACAACAAGTTATTTGGTGGTCAAGGGCAATGTCATCGATCATGACCTCAGCTTTTGAATAACTAATTACAGTGTCTGAATGGCATCCAGGACATCTCTCCCTCTCTCTCTTTCCCAATTTGCTCTATTGGCAAGTTCAGTCAAGTGCACTCATGTGCATTTGTGTGCTGCCAAAGCAAATAGAGGACAAAAATAATCAATAAAGGCCATTAAAAACATTTCAGGGCAAAATAAAAACATATAAAAGTGAGTTAAACACATGAAGCAAGAATAAGGTTGTCATAAAATATCAAGAACGTTGATTTTGCAAGCAGTAAGTCATATGTCTAAGCACTATAGATACTCTTCACCCTCGGTCACACCAGCCGTCACATCCTAGCCTCAGGGGGAGCTGTGATCAGCTTCAAAACTTGAAGAGGAATACAGTGAAGAGGCTCTTAATCAGAGATAGAAGAGAGCGAGCTAAGGATAGAGAGGTGGGGGGTGTGGGACGCAGCCTCAGGGAAAGACCCACTTCTATCACGCTCACATATTACACATTAGACATACAGCACAGTGCATCCGTTACAAATTAATGTGATGTCCAGCTTAATTGATTATGGCACAGAGCAAGTGACGTTATTGTTGTCTTACGGATATAGCCGGGTTGAGATGTGCAGTTCAATCTGAGACGTTCTTAACTTAAGTCCACCTACATTGTGGTGTAAAATTCCTGAAATATACATCTGTATGTAAGCAGGCCTACGCAAACGCACAGTGTGTGCATGCATGGATGCACACGTACATGTCCTTATTTGCCTAAGCATGCAGGTAATGTTTAATTTGAATAGGAAAAACAGAACAACAGATATAGGAAGACAGAAAGAGAAAGAGAGAGTGAGAGAGAGAGAGAGAAAGAGGAACAGAGGACACGGAGAGCCTATATAAAACAGAGAGAAAAACAGTGCGTAGGATTCCTGCTCACTCTGGCATACACATCCCTTATTAACGGAGTCTTTTGTGCTCCACTTTTACGCATGCCCCAAGGCCTTAGGAATTTAGGGCTAAATATACCTGTACAAACTCATGAGGAGGCAGACAGGGAGGGAACATTCAGTCAAGAGACCTACTGTACAGTGCAGTTATTATAGTGACCTAGAGTAGTAAAGATCCCAGTTTCCTTTTGCTTCTATTCTTCCGGAAAAGTCTTTTTAATGCCTGTCAGCGATGATGTCACATATATGAACGGCAATACTTTGAGCTCAATTACTCTTCCCATCATCGCCCTCTTACCTGTCAGGCTTTCACCATTCTTTCTCTCTACGGTTGACCCCAGGTGGTGTTGAAGAACGCCCACATGGCAGTGGGTTCACTCACCATTAATGAGGAGAGGTCGGAGGTCATCGACTTCTCCGTGCCGTTCATTGAGACGGGGATCAGTGTCATGGTCTCCCGTAGCAACGGAACCGTCTCCCCCTCTGCCTTTCTTGGTGAGGAGAAACGCACCTGGTGCTTTTGGCAGACGTACAAGACACACACGCACACAGTCACGACCACACACACACACACACACTACATCACACACACAGCTTCACACCATATATGCACATGCACACTCAGATATAGAAAGCGAGTATGGTTTCACAAAAAAGCCTTTATTGGACTAAAATGAATTTGCAAAAGAAAATATCCTGCCATCTGCACACTAAATTGAAGACAAGGCAACAGTGATGCTTCATTTATTAAATTAAATTCATGGCATTTTTTTTTAACTTTACTAGACAGTAGATAGTTGAAAGATTTTTTTTTTACCATTTAGTTAACCAGGTTAGTCATATTGAAATGGCATCTCTTTTTAAAGTGAGCATATACAGAAAAGTTTCCTGTAAAAACCTGACACAATAATAACATAAAAATAAAACGTTTTTAAAAAATGCGACAGAGCTACTGCCTACCAGAATTGGAAAGAAAAGCAGACGCCTTTGGAAGCATCAGTTAAATGGGTTTAGTTGATGCTTAGCAGCAGAACGGTTAGTTCTTTAAAATAATCGACAGTATCCTGATGAGGCTTGGAGAGATCGAGGGGATGATAGAGGATGTGAATCAATATCAGTCCAAAAAGGAGTATTCATTAAGTTGATATTCTGTGGATGGAAGCTAGAGGCATTATGTTGATTGTATGATTGAATATAAGCAGTGCCTTGTATGTCAAGATGGTGTCATCACAGCACAAAGCGGAGCAGGGTGCAAGGGGGCCGGGTCGAAAATCTGCACATCTGAATGAGCACATCTGTGCATTTATACCTACCTTCCTCTGAATTCTGTCTTGAACAAGTACTTGTTAGTGTTCACACAAACTCAAGACTCACTCATGAATACACAGACACACACACTCACACACACACAGAGTACACATAACTTCCGAGTACAAATAATCATGGTGTTACCCCAGGGTGATTTCACAATTTTGATTAATTTGGTTTCACAAACTTCCTTTTTTCTCTCCGCTCATTCCTCTTCCTCTTTCTCATCCTCTGCGCCCCCGCCCCACCCCCTCTCTGTTTTTCAGAGCCCTTCAGTGCGGATGTCTGGGTGATGATGTTTGTAATGTTGCTGATCGTGTCAGCCGTGGCTGTGTTTGTATTTGAGTACGTCAGCCCAGTGGGCTACAATCGCTGCCTGGCAGATGGGCGAGGTGAGGGGAGCACTCACTCACACTCACGGTCATACACAAACACCGGTCCAAACCCCGTCCAGCCACATTGCAAAAAAGTGACAAAGAGGCAGATCTTCTGGTGCTCCTGTAGAGGTAGCACGACACATCCAGTCTTGTACACTTGAACACACTATGGCTTTCTCAAAAGAAGCCCTTCAAATACTATTATCACTTCAGCAATATCTGCTGAATGAGTGTTAGTTGAAGTACCTCAACATGTTGAGCCACTTATCCACATCTACAATGAGTTAAAGCTCTTTTGCTAATGAATAAGATCATTGTCAAGAACCAAATGGGTGATCTTAGGCACTCTGTGAATCACCGTTTGAACGAAGGCTGTAGTGTTCAAGGAAATGTATAGGAAATGTTTCACCATCATAGCTACATTTTAAAATTGCCAAGTACACTTAAACAGATCTATTACCATACGTTGAAAATATGTGTCAAGTTTAGCTGTGCCTGACAGAATGGAACAACTCTACCTCCTTGAATTAAATGTGGTTCTAGCAGCCCATTCAAAAGCATTTGCCAATCAAAATCAGTGGCTCAGATTCAATGACAGTCTATTTTTGCCATTTTTCACACACCCGGCTCCATTTGACTCTCGGGAATGTATTAGCCTGCCACTACTATAGCCACTCAAGATAAAATCAGAGGAGTGTTATATTGCTGCTCGCAGCCTTTTTATCGCAGTCCAGAGGGGATAAGACTGAAGTAATGGTGGTTGGTTCAGAATAATGATGGGTTATGTCTCTTACAGTAATGTTTTCTGTATAATGACTTATAAGCCACAGTAACAATGGCGAAAAATGTCACATGTGTGCATGTGTGTGTGTTTGTGTGTGATTTAATGACTTACCATGTTATGTAAGCCTGTTGCCTTACACTGTTTCTCCAGCTGTATCATAATTGTAGCCTGCTGTGTGCCCATCCACCCCCTCCCCTCTCTCTCTCCCTGTGTCTGATGCTATAGAGCTGCAGTAGGTAGTGTTTCCATCCCTGCCACCTTGTCATACTGCTGTAGAGGAAGGTGGAGCAATGCTTGTCTTTAACAGTGGGTTGTCACAGCAGTGGCTGAGTGAGCGGACATAGACCATGCAGTACATCTAGCGTTCACTGACAAACTAAAGGATGAGAATAGATCTTCTCTTTGTCGCTGCCATCCATCAAGCGCTTCCCACAACGGCAGTCATGAGCAAATGTGAATAAAGTGAAATAGGATCCACGACCAGAGAAACTGATCGGTTTTTCCTTGTGTTATCTTTTTTTTTATACACCCGCTCCCCATTTCTTTCTCCCTCTCTCTCTGTCTCACTCTCTCCCAGAGCCGGGCGGTCCCTCATTCACCATCGGCAAAGCCGTCTGGCTGCTGTGGGGCCTGGTGTTCAACAACTCTGTGCCTGTGCAAAACCCCAAGGGGACCACCAGTAAGATCATGGTGTCGGTGTGGGCCTTCTTCGCTGTCATCTTTCTGGCCTCCTACACCGCCAACCTGGCTGCTTTCATGATCCAGGAGGAGTATGTCGACCAAGTGTCGGGCCTGTCAGACAAAAAGGTGTGAAGTCAAGGCAGTATGGGAGGTTGTAGGGTGGAGGAGTAGGTGTGAGTAATGTGGCTGGTGTGTGACAGAGTGCAGACTACTGTACTTCTTGTGTGTGTGTGTATGTGTGTGCGCGTGCTCATGTATATCTAGATCTGTGAATGTAAGATATTGACTTCCGTGGTTGATCTGCCTGGTTGTACATGGCCTGGTGTGAATGTGCATCTGTGCTTGAGTATGTCCTCTCCTGTATTTCCTGTCTGCGCCCCCAACAGCATCACATGCTGGGGAGTGGAATCACAGGCAATTAGTCCATTTTGGGTTTTCAAAAACACCATCCTGCACTCCTGCCCAACAGTGCATTAAATGCCATTTGATCCTGCCTCACGCCTTTTCCATGCTAACTAGCTCTCCCCTGTCATTTTCTCTGTGTGGTTCTTTTTCTGGAAAAAACCCCCACAACAGTTCCAGAAGCCCAACGACTTCTCGCCGCCATTCCGGTTTGGCACCGTACCCAACGGAAGCACGGAGCGAAACATCCGCAACAACTACCGGGACATGCACAGCTACATGACGAGTTTCCATCAGAAGAATGTAGATGAGGCCCTGCACAGTCTGAAGACCGGGTGAGGAGGGGGGGCAGAGAGGAGGCTGGAGAGACAGATGGGATGAAGGACTCGGGGAAGGGGATGGGATGTGGACATGATGAGCACATGAAGGAAGAAAGGATGCAGATGAAGGGATGAGCTGATGCAACACAGAGAAAAGATAATGATGTAAAGTGAGAGAGAAAGAGAGAGAAAGAAAAAGAGAGAGGGAGAGAGCAAGCACTCTGTTAGGGCAGGGCGGTGTGGGTGGGCAGGCAGTGGAGCTGCTGTATCTGCCTGCCACTGGAGCCCAGAATAGCAGCACAGCCTGTGGTTGCTGTGAAAGCTAGCTAATATTCACTCTCTGGCTGTGAAAGGTGGCTAATATCGTTTTCCTCCTCTCTTTAGCACACTCCATTTTTTTTTCGGCTTCCCTGTCTGACACCGCTGAATAATTAGTAACGCAAAGGCAGCAGCTTAGCTCTGGTGTTGGCTTGGGTCTGAGGTTGGAGCTGAACGACCACAGAGACCAGTAAGGCCACGTGGTGCTGCTTTAAAATAGACTGTCACCAAGCTGGGGACTGCCTTATCAATTTATCTATCAGCTAACTCAGGAATAGAATAGAACAAAATAGAATAGAATAGAATAGAATAGAGGTGAATGTATCACAACAGAACAGATTGTATTAGACTACGTTAGAACAGAAGTTATCAAAATAGAACATCATTTATCAAAATAGACAAGCATGGAACTTTGAGTAGAATAGAGCTTGTCATGTATCTCTATCAGACTTAAACAGAGTAGAGCTTATCACAGTAGAAGAGAAAGTCATCAGAGTAGAACCTATAGAACAATACCAAAGGATAGAAATAGAACAGTACAGAAGCAACAACGCTCTTGCTGTGGACTTGCGCTGGTGTGTTTTGCCTCTCATCTCACTGTTTCCTTTCCGTTATGCTCTGCAGCAAACTGGACGCCTTCATCTATGATGCGGCGGTGCTGAACTACATGGCCGGCAGAGATGAGGGATGCAAGCTGGTAACCATAGGTAGTGGAAAGGTGTTTGCCTCCACCGGCTACGGCATCGCCATCCAGAAGGACTCGGGCTGGAAACGGGCTGTGGATCTGGCCATCCTCATGCTCTTTGGAGATGGTAAAAATTTGAATGGCGCTCTCACGTTCTGCTGAATGTAGGAACCTCATAAATATGTCAGCATCTTAAAGTTTTTCCAGTTAAAATGATAATCTGTGACATTTACACATTTAAAAAATCCATTTTGCCGCTATCTATTGCTTAATATAACATAACATTGATTGACACAACATGTACCTATTTCAAGAAAGCTTTTAAATTTGCTGTTCTAAACACCGGGTGTCTGGTACGTCTCTGGTAGGTCGCTGCTGCACAGAAAGTGATGCTTTTTATGGAACTAAAGCATCAATATAACCTTTTTTAGATGAAATAGAAGAATTACTCGTTCAGCAATCTGATTGGTCGAGAGCCAAGACTTATTTGATATAACATCACAGGAGCCACATCACTTTATCTGTATTATTCAGCTACAGCAGCTGTCAAACTAACAGCTGATTATCACCTTCAGGCTGACTACCAACTGAGAACAGCAAGCCGCCTGGTCACCTTCTTTATGTGTGATTTAAAATTCAGCTCTGAATCGAGGATAGGAACCATACTTCTGGTGGATCATTAAAAACAGTCATTGCAACTTTATTGCAGCATTTTTATTTAAGATAAAAGCAATATTGTTGCTACAAAATCGTAATTGTTGCATAAAAGCAACAGAAGCCTCAAGGCCTGTGTGTTGTCATCATCAATACATACAATGACTGTTTAAGCAATAGCACATGAGAGGCTGTGTGTTATAATAAATAACATTACAGCTGTGGTTTGGTCGCAGGCACGAGCTGAATGTGAGGCATGATTTTATTTATTATAACACACAGCCCTGTGTTCTGTTGCTTAAATAACCATTGTGTCTATTGTTACTTACTTAATAAAAAAAAAGAGTGCCATCTACAGAAACTCAAACTGTATCAACAGAAAATTCAATTAAAGATACATCACAGTACCAGACCCGCTGATTGGCAGGTGATCTCTGGCAAGTACAGTGGAAAAAACCCACACCACAGCGTTAAAGATGTCACAAAAAGCCTTTGAATGTCGAGGCCTCAGAGATAGGACTGTATTCCTTTTGCTCGGAAATTATAGTGTTTTAAATGCCATTATGTCTCTGTTGGATGTAATAGCCTCATAGATACTGTCCTATAGATAGGACGCAGTAATCCTTATACCATCTGGAGAAGGAAGTGATGTGACACTGCAGGAATGCTAAATACTTTCACTCTCCTTACAGAAACTATCTGCGCTATAGATTCCCTGTTGTAGAGCTGAACTGATTTATTCACTATACTAAAATAAATTCCCCATCCGATAGTTTGCTTTACTGGATTGAGTGCTTTGAATCACTAGTTATACACACCACGTCTTTAAATTAAAAAAAAAAAAAGCACAATGCAAATTCAGGCAGAGAATGAGGCAAACAAGTTACACACTATAAGCCTACAAAAAATTCAGTTTGTCTGTATTTAGTCACCTATAGTCACTACTATATAAACTACATGGAGACTTGAAAACAAATAACTTGTGATAAGTAAGATTATTTTAACTCTTGCTGTCAGAAATGAAATGATTGCACCCACACAAGCACACATCAGTCACCCGCATTGCATTACTGTATATCCCACAGTTCTTACTGTAGTGGAAAGATCTGCCTCCATCAAAAAAGGGAGGGGAATCATACTGAATGAGAAACAGGCTAATGGGATAAAAGGATGTGACTTGTAGCGGAAAAAAGTATCACCACCCTTGATGGCGTCAGCACTCTTACATTTCGTATCTCAGGTCAGGCGATATGTAACAACACTGATTAGTCTTGACATGAATCCTTGCCTTGGCAGAATGCACCTAGCAGTCTGCCTCCAGAGCGAGGTATGTGCTATATACTGCTCACCACATGCCAGATCACATACTGCACAGTAATGTGTGTGCAGCACGTTAACACACACACACACACACACACACACACACACACACACACACACAGTGGCTTCCTCACCTTCATGTGCTTGGCATGTGCTATCACTTTCCATCCCAGTTTCTGTGAAGGATGAAGGGCTCAGTGCAAAGAGAACACTCGGCTGGGATCAAATCCATAGGAGACAGACCTGAACCCGATCCGATCAGACCTTCATGTACACCATCCTCTTGAGTTATGTATTGTGTCAGTGTGTGTGTGTGTGTGTGTGTGTTTACGTGTGTACGTGCGTATGGAGCTATGTGTATGCTTGAGTGTGTGTTTCACCTCAGAAGGAAGGAGTAAAGGATGATGGGACAGGAGGTATGTGGGACCAAAACACAGGAAAAGATGGGGGAGGACGGAGGTCAGGAGTCAGCATTACTCACAGTGTCATCGTCATCGAAACCAGTGCTTCTGAAACTGGTCTGAGGGTGCTGCGGGGAATTTCAGGGCGTACCCCAGAAATTAAGAAACAGCAGCGAAATTCAGAACTTGGCACTTTTCTGAATCTACATTGTGTTGGAGAAAAATAGCTTGGCCGGGTAAACTGAGCCATCTACCACCAGCTATACATGACACCTCTAACACTTCAGTTTTTAACAATTTTAAAACAGTAGACGTCTGATTAAAGCATTTGAGAAAGACATTGTAATTATGTCCTTGATAGCTGAATTGCAACTGTCTACTACCAGTTCTTGCAGTATTCTTCATAACTGAAACTGGCAAACTGGCAGGTTTGCTTTTTTCCAAAAATGCCGCTCAAATTGTGTTTCGATCAGAATAATATAAGAAATCTCAGAGACAAAGTGGAGGCAATGATAGCTTTTGCATGTAATTCTGTCAGCTTTTAATTTAATATTTGGTTTTCTATTGGTATTTCCCTCAACAAGCACTGGTAGCTATAACTCTTAAAATCCACTTAATGTTAAGGTCTTCAGTGTGTCAACCCCTGAAAACCCTTTATCTTAAGACTGTGAAAAAGACACTGCACTTTTCTCACTCACTCACCTTTCTCACTTTTGATTTATCTGAGCTCTCCAAATCTTAGTGAAGACAGATTTATAACTGTCCAAGATATACACACGCAGTCATTTGTGCAAAATTCACAGGCCTAAACAGTACTACACAAGCAGTAAAAACCAAGATACCCCTTGGTCTCACACACACACACACACACACACACACACACACACACACACTCCCACACACAAACAAGCACCCACTAAAACAGACTGGTAGCTCAGATCAAACAGATCTCTCTGGACGTGTCCTCCCCCCCTTAGCAGCACCCCAGGGATGTGGAACTGAGGGGGACACATTTTAGGGCGGAAACACTTGTCACATGATCATGTGCACTTCCTCCCCGAGGACTGTCATGTCCCAGCAGGCAGTTGTGTTTTTCCCACCACAAGGAAGGCGGTGAGTGCCTGGTGTAAGCAATCATTAATGAGGATGATCCTCAGGGGGGTGTTCAGTCAAGATAATGTAACACGACATTTGTTGCACATATATGAGACCTGAGCTGTTTTTGTCGTGAACTCACCATCCAAAAAATGTGTCCCCCTCTTTTTGTGCTCACACTCAGTGATTCAGACATCTACAGGCAAGCACTCGTTCAGACACATCCAAGCGTACAGGCTCACATGCACACACACACACACACACTAACACCAACGCGTCCATCCGATAACTGCTGTCTTGTGGCCTCTGCTTGCTCCAGGTGAGATGGAGGAGCTGGAAGCCTTATGGCTGACTGGGATCTGCCACAACGAGAAGAACGAGGTGATGAGCAGCCAGCTGGATGTAGACAACATGGCGGGGGTCTTCTACATGCTGGGTGCCGCCATGGTTCTGTCGCTCATCACCTTCATCTGCGAGCACTTGTTCTACTGGCAGCTGCGCTTCTGCTTCATGGGCGTGTGCTCCGGCAAGCCCGGGGTCACCTTCTCCATCAGCAGAGTGAGTTCATTCTTTCTTTGCTTTGGATTTTGCCCCTATCCTGACAGAAATCGCAGAGGTGTTTTTTTTTTAAGACCACCGGCTGTGGTTGACATGTAGCGAGTCAGTCATGAGAGAAGAATGACTCACCTAACTTACCTGCGGCTTTTTTTTAACCCAAGCAGTGATTAACAAAGAGCCACAAATCAAGAGCAGCCCGTGCCATATTAAAAGCTCTCCACACACAGTAATTCTGCAGTTCAACATTTCTGACCTTGTTTTACACATTCTGTCTTGACTATGAAAAAAAAACATAGTGGGAGCAGTTCCACTTAATGTGCTTTAGTCAAACAAGTATATTATTATGTAATATTACACAGGCCAGCAAAATTAAGCCAACAAAGCCCAGTGACCCTGAGAATACTCACTGTGTATACATTAATGCTGCTACTATAAAGGCCGTTTGTTATGCTGCACATTCATGGCCAGTGACCTGAGTTGTAATGGTGTGTGTCAAATAGCTTATCACAGTGTACTTATGGCTCTGCTGTCACTCATATGGGTCAACCAACAAGCTGTAAAAATGTTAAGGTTGTAGGCGGTTAAGATATATATAAATACGTACCTTCAGGAGTAATTTAATTTGCATAATGTCACCTGTCAAGAAAAGGCGGGGAGTTGTTTTTGCATGTCAATTAGCTCAGATATCATTTGCTCCAGAAAAGGACACCAAATGTTTAGCTGTTGGGTGTTAAGGCTGAAAATATTTGTGCTTGTAATGTCATTTGGTTTACACCTTCTTCAGTCTAACCTGAGAAAACTTAAAAGAAGGATATGGCCTTGAGTGCTTTAGCAGTGTGCTCTGTTTTTCATTGAACTGACAGCACTCTCCATCTAATATACTTGTTATGCAAAGCATATAGAGATTTTTACATGGTGAAATAATTTCAATAACATTCAGATTCACTATTAACTATAATGTGCATGAGGCTGATTTTATTTGTCAGTTGCATTACAACATCAATTTTTACTCCATAGACTATTCAAGAGTGGCTCTACAGCCAGTGATCTCCAATACCCTATTACACATTTCCATGCCTGGTTTAACGCTCAAGTTGCAGTGGGAGTGAGAAAAAAATGATTTAAGATCGTGCAGACCTCAGGAAAATTGCACACATATGTGGAAAGTGTAGGAAAGCACAGGCAATGAGAATACAAAGGACTAATAATTTGAAGAAAGAGAAAAAGAAGAGATAGGGTTTATTAAAAATGTAACAAGTAGCAAGAAAACAAGGAGAGAAAAGGGAGAGTAGAGAAGAATAGATTTGATGGTGTCCCAGTAACCTCTGTTCTATTACCTCTCCCAACAGCCGTAGTAGCTATAGATGTAGAGAGATAAAGACAGACAATCCCATTGGAGCGGCTGCCGCTCACCAGAGCGCCAAGCAGCGCAGATAAAACAGACACAAAGAAAGAATGGAGGCATAAAAGACGAGAGAGTTGACGATTCAGATTCATGAATGCAGCTCAGAGATGGGGAAAGTGACTAAGAGACAGACAGAAACTGCTTTTGACAAGTTGACGCCTTTGAGGAATGTTGACCCACGCACTGGCTGGCGGGTGATGTGCCCTCGACCTTTCGGATTTGGCTGTCGCCTCAACCACAGATTCCCTCAATCTCCATTTAAACATGCCTGTTTGACTTCACTAGCAAGGCTTCACCTCTTGGAAATCCGGCTTTTACCAACCAGCACTCACACACACATATTTAAAAAGATGATTGTGATGGTTTGGCGCTGATGTCATCATAAAATCCACCAAAATCTAATGATGTGATTACTTCTCCTGATAATGCTACTTTGTCAAAAAATAATAATAATAATAATAAGGAACATGAGGTATTAAGCTAGTAGTGCTGTCAGCTGAATTTAAATGATATTGATTAAAGCCATTGATTGGTGGTCAAAACCATGAGCTTACCACACCGTGGTCATTATCAATCACTTCTTTGATCTGCTCCTCCCCTTCTCCCTTAGTTCGCTCTGTCTGAGGTAGAGTGTTGGGGAGAAGCTGTAGGGGCCCATGTTTGTCCCCTGAGGAAAGTCATTTATGAACTCAACCCCTATTACTGTTTAATAGTGTGTAAACAAGAGGATGGTCAGAGAGAACATGGCAAAGCATTAACCTCTCTCTGCCTCTGCCTGTCTCTGTTTGCCTCTCTCTCTGTGTGTCTGTTCATCTGCCTATGTGTCTATGTCTCTCTCTGTCTATGTCATACTTTTGTATTTTATTGTTGCTTTCTTTCCTCTTACTCTTGTCCTTATCTCTGCTCCTCTACTTGTGTCTTCTTCCCATGGCCTGTCTCACCTTTTCTCTCTCTCTCTTTCTCTCTCTCTCTCTGCCTCAACACTCTTCTCCAATTCCCTCCCTCCAGGGTATCTACAGCTGCATCCATGGGGTACAAATAGAGGAAAACAAGTCAACTATGGATTCACCTTCAGCCACCATGAACATGAACATGAACAACACCCACTCCAACATCCTACGATTGCTCCGCACTGCCAAGGATATGACCGCCATCCCGGGAATCAACGGTTCTCCGCATGCCGCTCTGGAATACAGCCACGGAGGCCGTGAGTCGGCGATCTATGATATCCAGGAGCACCGGCGCAGCCTGGCAGGCCACCCTGTGGACTGCAAGGCGGCGCCGCCTTACCTGCCGGAGGACAACATGTTCAGTGACTACATCAGCGAAGTGGAGAGGACTTTTGGCAACTTGCCCCTGAAGGACAGCAACCTGTACCAGGACCATTACATGCACCACCACCCGGCCTCGGCTCTGGGTATGTCCGGCCCCCCGCCTAACAGGCCGCGTAGCTTAGGCAGCGCTAGCTCGTTGGAGGGGGGAATGTTCGATTGCGACAGTCTAGGGGGAGGGGTCGCACCCATCTTCACCACCCAGCCCCGCGCCTCAATGACTCACAGGAACACCAATAAATTCGACTTGATTGCTGGCCACACCCCCACGGGTTCTAGCCAGGGGGGTTTCAAGGGAAGCAATGTGTATGGGAGGTTTTCTTTCAAAGGAGGCGCATCCAGTACGGGGCTCATCG